>CAUYRH010015760.1:0-17232 GCA_963574655.1 Perodicticus potto | reverse complement strand
AAACAAATGGGTATAGAAGAGACATTTCTTAAACTGATAGAGGCCATCTACAGCAAACCCACAGCCAATATCGTACTGAATGGAGTTAAACTGAAACCATTTCGCTTAGATCAGGAACCAGGCAAGGTTGCCCATTGTCTCCATTGCTCTTCAACATTGTAATGGAAGTCTTAGCCATCACAATTGGGCAAGAAAAGGCAATCAAGGATATCCACAAAGGGTCAGAAGAGATCAAACTTTCACTCTCCGCAGATGATATGATTGTATATCTGGAAAACACCAGGAATTCTACTCCAAAACTCTTAGAAGTGATCAAAGAATACAGCAGTGTCTCAGGTTACAAAATCCACACTCATAAATCTGTAGACTTTATATATACCAACCATAGTCAAGTGGAAAAAATAGTCAAGAACTCTATTCCATTTACAGCAATGCCAAAAAAGATGAAATATTTGGGAGTTTACCTAATAAAGGACATGAAAGATCTCTATAAGGAGAACTATGAAACTCTAAGGGAAGAAATAGCTGAAGATGTTAACAAATGGAAAACCATACCATGCTCATGGCTGGGAAGAATCAACATTGTTAAAATGTCCATACTACCCAAAGCAATGTACAATTTTAATGCAATCCATATTAAAGCTCCCCTGTCATAATTTAAAGATCTCAAAAAAATAATACTTCATTTTATACGGAATCAGAAAAAAACCTCAAATAGCCAAGACATTACTCAGAAATAAAAACAAAGCAGGAGGAATCACACTTCCAGATATCAGATTATACTATAAATTGATAGTGATCAAAACAGCATGGTACTGGCACAAAAACAGAGAGGGAGATGTATGGAACAGAATAGAGAACCAAGAGATGAACCCAGCTACTTACTGTTATTTGATCTTTGACAAGCCAATTAAAAACATTCAGTGGGGAAAAGATTCCCTGTTTAACAAACCGTGCTGGGTGAACTGGCTGGCGACCTGAAGAAGACTGAAACAGGACCCACACCTTTCACCATTAACTAAGATAGACTCTCACTTGATTTAAGATTTAAACTTAAGGCATGAAACTATAAAAATGCTAGAAGAAAGTGCAGGGAAAACACTTGAAGAAATCAACCTGGGCAAATATTTTATGAGGAAGACCTCCCCCCACCCCGCCCCGGCAATTGAAGCAACACCAAAAATACACTACGGGAACCTGATGAAACTAAAAAGTTTCTGCCCAGCCAAGAACACAGTAAGTAAAGCAAGCAGACAGCCCTCAGAATGGGAGAAGATATTTGCAGGTTATGTCTCCGAGAATGTAGAGAAAAGAACACTTCTTACGTTGCTGGTGGGAATGCAAACTAATACTTTCCTTTTGGAAAGATGTTTGAAGAACACTTTGAGATCTAAAAATAGACCTGCCATTTGATCCTACAATTCCTCTACTAGGTATATATCCAGAAGACCAAAAATCACTTTATAAGAACGACATTTGAGATGAACCATAGTTCTAAGTGTAAAAAGGAATGTCACAAAGCTTCTAAAAGAAAACATAAAATCTTCATACTCTTAGGGTAGGCAAAGATTTCTTGATTTCTCTACGCATAAAAGAAAAAATTGTAAAGTTGGAATTAATATATTATACTCATCAAAAGAAACCCTTGATGAAGGCTAAAGACAAGCCACAAATGGGGAAAAATGTTCAAAATTCACATATCAAAGGACTCATACCCAGCATATATAAAGAATTCTCCTAGATCAATAATAAAAAGTCAATCAATTCAATTTAAAACGGTGAGATTTGAAAAGGCACCTCATAAAATATGATATATATCTATATATATATAGTATAAATTGTCAAGCGTGTGAAAATATAATCAACATTATCACCAGGGAAATAGACAATAAAAACAGAATGGGATGGCACTATGTAAAAGAAGAGCTAACATCAAAAAGGCTGACAATACCATCTTGGGGAGGATGTGTAACGATTAAAACTCTTATACAGTGCTGGTGAGAGTATAAAATGGCACAAACACTTTGTAAGTAAAACTAACATACACTTACCCAATAACAATTCCATATCTAAATGTGAATTCATAGATTCACGGAGAGATTAAACTAAAAGATTCATAGCTTTTCTTTTCATAAGGGATTGACCCAGGAAACAACTGAAATACCCATCAGCCGAATGGACGGACAACCTGTGGTATATTTACACAGCATATTTGCACACAACTACTGATACACACTGCAATGTTGAGGAAACTAAAAAATAAGTTGAGTGAAAAAAGCCAGTATCTTTTTTTTTTTTTGAGAAAGAGTCTCAAGCTGTCACCCTGGGTAGAGTGCTGTAGTATCATAGCTCACAGCAACCTCTAATTCTTGGGCTCAAGCAATCCTCTTGCCTCAGTTTTTCTATTTTTAGTAGAGATGGGGTCTCACTCTTTGCTCAGGCTGGTCTCGAACTCGTGAGATCAAGCAATCCACCCAACTCAGCCTCCCAGAGTGCTAGGATTGCAGGCATGAGCCACCCGCACCCAGCCAAAAAGCCAGTATCAGTACACATTGTATGTTTATGAAGTTCAAGAACAGAACAACCAAATCCATGGTGATGGAAGTCATGGTGGGGATTGAGGGGCGGAGTGGTGGCCGGAGGTGGGTTCTAGCTGGGAATTGACTGGAAAAGAGCATGAAGGAATTTTCTGCGGTGAAGGAAAATGTTCTTGATCTCCATCTGGTTAATGATTGCCTGAGTCTATCCACCTACTTAAGAGCTCTGAACTTTATAATATATAAATTATATTTTATTATAATACTGCCAGGATAAATTACAGTAATCCACCATTTATAAGAGGCAAACTTTCTCATATTCAGAAAGGGCTATATTAAAGGACATCCTTTGTAAATTTGATCTTCACCAGCACTTATTCAAGGCTGGTCTTATGGCACTTTGCTTGCAAGATGTCATGAAGGAGTCAACAGATAAGGAAATTCCCAGAATTTACAATGACTCCCAGGGTTACTGTGGAATCAGAACAGCAAGTACCTGTTAAGTTTTTACTTTCACTTTCAGTCCTAGGTTCCTGGGTAGAATTTATATAGATAAAAATCTAAAAACAGGAAAACACAGTAGGCTGGAACTGCAGTTGTTATAGTATTCTTATTATGTGAAATTCCCTCCATAGAAAAATATATTTTTATCATGATTACTCTTAAGACATTCCTATCTGTTTCAAGACTGACAAGTCTGATCCTGGCTCTCCCTACCAGTTTGAAGAATTTGGGAATCCATTTTAGTTCAGGGATTTCTTAAGCCAGAGTCTTTAAATTGGATATTTACAGACTTACCAATAGGTAAGTGAGCTCAAATAATTTTAAGGAATAAACAACCTAATTCTCATTTTCTATGTGTAGTTTTTCCTAAAACTGATGTGCCTAAAAACAACAGCTGTCAAGGTTGCCAGGTTTACTTTTTCTTCTCACCTCCCTTTCACAATGCTACAAAAGATAGGCTCACCTCTCACCCATCCTGAGTTTTAAAATGATATATTTTACATCTGAGTGTAAAAACCTCTTGGACAATTTGAAATGATTGGTATAAGTGTTGAGAAAGTGGATTACTCTAATCGCTGGGTATCTGGTTGTCAGATAAAATATTGGATGCCCACTTAAATTTGAATTTCAGATAACTATTGAATAATTTATTAGCACGGGTATGTACCAAATATTGCATAACACATTCTTTTTTTTTTTTTTTTTTTGTTACAGGTCATGGTTTAATTGCATCAATCTGGAGTTTACTGCCAAATTAGCTCATTAGTATTCAGAGACTTTAGGCCACTGAAAGTCTAACTAAAGAAAACATTCTATCATAAATCTTTGCTAAGAAAGGGCAGATGGGGTATGAAAAACACATAAACATAAAAAAAAACCCATACAGGACTGCATAACACATTCTAATACTAAAAATGTATTCATTGTTTATCTCAAGTTTAAATTTAACTAGGTATCTTGTTTTTATTTCATCTCCATAAAAACTGTCAAAAATTGTCAATGCCAACTATTAATATCTTGCAAGTCTTCATGGCAGGGTCCTGGGAAAAGTTCTCAATTAGCAATAATTGTGCCTTGTAGAAACCTCATTGGCTACTATCCTGCCACCCTGCAAAGCTTGTCCTGTGTTTTCATTTGCTCACTCTGGCAACTTTATGTGGGTTACAAAAATTCAGGGCTTTCTCCAGCAACAGTGAGTGGTCCGCTGATAAGCAATTAAATTTTTGGATTAGAAATCACTAAATGAATTTTGGAATATAAAACAGAGATATTCAAAACATTGTGAAAACATTGCCAGAACAGTATTTCTTATGGTCTCACTCAAGTATTTACGTAAAAAAGATATTTCAATACCTACAAACTGTAGAAAGGGAAATAAAGGAACAGAGGCTGGGCACAGTGGCTCACACCTGTAATTCTATCACTCTGGGAGGCTGAGGCCGGTGGATGTTTGAGCTCAGGAGTTCGAGACCAGCCAGAGCAAGAGGGAGACCCCTGTCTCTGAAAAATAGCCAGGCATTCTGCTGGGGGCCTGTAGTCCCAGCTACTTGGGAGCCTGAGGCAAGAGGATCGCTTGAGCCCAAGAGTTTGAAGTTGCTGTGAGCTATGACGCCATCGCACTCTACCCAGGGTGACAGAGTGAGACTCTGTCTCAAAGAAAAAAAAAAAAGGAACAGAATCTATGCTGAACTTTTGTCATATTCTACCAATATTCATGAACACATGCTTGAACTTGTTTAAAATGTAGGCTGCAACCTCCTTATAATTGCATTTGTAATAAAATTTTACTCATCTCTAAGAGTTATTCACACTTACAATATTTTATATTGTTTTGAGCAATTGTGTATGAAAAGTAATAATACCAATGATAATGCAATCAATGAGGAATTTTTCTTTAACATTTAGTACCTCATGAGCCCAAGGGAAAAATTTAAATTTGTAAATATGTTTATTTCAGAGAAATGTAACAGAGAGATCATACAAGATACCCAGTAGGGAGATACATTAACATTCTGTGGAGGAAGTGGAACGAGCAAGGACAAAGGGCAATGGTATAAATATTTCCAACTACTAAAGATAACCTGATTATTGTTTAATGGACGGTGGTGGCCATCAAATGGCTATGGTGTAAGTGTCCCTCAAATACATTTATAAGAGTGTGCATCAGTTTTATTAAAAATATCTATGTTTACATTTTATAGATTCTTGGTAATAACAACTTTAAGTTTTAATGTTAAGGTAAAACTGGGCAAGGGAATATAGAGTTTTTCAAAATACTTCTGGTGGATACATGATCAAAAATATGTAAGGTCCCTAAAATGTTTCCAATTATCTCAAGAGTTAAAAATGACTTAGAAAGTCTTTAATTAAGGCGGCTTAAATGTGGATTGAAGTCTCCATTGATAAACAAACTTATTCTTTCTTCTGTAATTCCAACTGGAACTTTAGCTGCGACCGATAACCAAATCCTAAATCAGAAGATGCCTCTGGTGGTGTCTGTGGCTCAAAGGAGTAGGACCCTGGCCTCATATGCTGGAGGTGGTGGGTTCAAACCCGGCCCCGGCCAAACACTGAAAAAAAAAATCCAGAAGACGCCTCTGCTTTGTCTGATTCTGTGGGGAAGCCACTGGATGCCTTTTCCACAGAATGGTGAAGTCTCAAGTAATCTCTAAGGGCTCTACCTTTGGTCAGAGATTCTTCCATCTGCTGGAAGACAGAAAAATCACCTGAGCTCTTCCACTCCATCTGTTAGCCTAGTATGCGCTGTTCTCAGACAAAGTTGCTTAACTTTATGGCTTAGGCAGAGAATGTGGGGGAAAATACGGCAGTGCAGTTAGTCAAAGTGTTTCCATGTCACTGTAATTCAGACACCTCCCCTGTTGAGACAAAAGGCTAACAGGAGGAATTTTTTATAGCCAAGTCCTCCATACTTATTTAAAAAAAAAAAAAAAAAAACCACTTGCCAAGCTCCAACCCCCCCCAAACAAAAACCCACTGAAACAAAACAATAACTTTTCAATATGTAAAACTGATTAATTCCAATCTTTAAAATAGTAAAAATAAACTAAAAAGGAGAGCCGCCTAATTTTTTTCTTTTTTTTGACAAACCCCTTTCATCTCTTCCTTTCTTGATCAGAACCAAAAGTAAAAATAACCGTAAAGCTTTCGGTGTGTCTTGCTTTCTTTTTGCAGATGCTGGACTTACGTGACTATCGCAGAAGACTGGGAGCCTAACCTTTTCATCTGCCAAGTGGCAAGTGCAGGGCCTTCCCAGCAATGATCACCGATTTATTGGTTATCAAGATTCCCTCCGCCCCAGCCGTAAGGAAACAAAGGTCTGGCAGGGTAAATGCCACGCGGATGTGCGCGGTTTGGAGTCACGCCTGCGGGGTGGTGGAAATCCCCGGGGCGGGGTGCCAGGCCGCCGGCTAAGCGGAAGGGTGAGTGGTTATTGCCAGCGGAGTTCCCCTAACTTCGGAAAGGAAAGCCCCCGCGCCGATGCAAAGTACCGGGGGGCGCGGCCCGGCCTTCATAAGGCAGCGCGAGAGTCGCGCCCGCACGGGACGAGCCCCGCGACCAGTGTCCCCGGAGAAGACTCGCCGTGCTGCTGCGCCTGGGCCTCCGGACAGCAGGTGCGTGACGGGGGCTGCGCTGCGGGCGAGCTCGTGCGCACGCGTGCCTGGATGCAGCTGTGCGCGCTGCCCCCGGGGGCGCTGCGGGGCAGGGGTGGCGGGGTTGTCAGACGCCACTCCAGGGAGAGGCGCACATCTGGAGCTCAATTCTATTTTACTTTTTATATTTTTTTCAATTCTGTTTTGTTTTTACGGGGAGCCAGTGGAAGGGTGAAGCTTTCACGTTTTAGGAAGATTGCCAAGAAGTAGATTGCCAAGAAGTATCACTGGGTGTTTGCAGGAGCCAGGAAAGCTTCAGGACAGAACCTAAAGTTGAACTTGGGCACAGTCAGGACTCAGGAAAATGTTTAATGAACAAATGGGAGAATGTTCCCAAGTGATAGCAGAAAACAGATTTTTTTTTTTTTTGCAGTTTTTGGCCAGGGCTGGGTTTGAACCTGCCACCTCCGGCATATGGGACCAGCGCCCTACTCCTTTGAGCCACAGGTGCCGCCCAGAAAACAGATTTTTGATTGTTTTCTCAGGGTGGAAATTCGGCAGGACTCGTAATTTAGTCAGTACATCTTGATGCTAAGGCAACAATAATATGAACTTTCCTTATTATGATTGCTAACATTAAGTGTTGCTGTCTGCTACATGCCAAAGACCACAAACATTCTTCTTGTTTCATAATCACAACCTTAAGAAACAGGTGCCACAGTTATTTCCGTGTCACAGCGAGCAAACTTTGAGGCTCATGGAGATTTATTTGCCCAAGGTAAAGGGGGACAGATGGGTGCTGGGCTTCCAAGATATCTGACTCCAAAGCCTGATATTAAACCATCACTGAGCAGATTTTGTAAACATTAACGAAAATTGTTGGGGGAGGGGGTTCTGGGATTGTCCAGGGCTCAATCAAGTTTGCTAACATTTACTTCTTCATGAGTCTTTTCTTTTTTTATGGACAAAGTACCCACGCTGGAGTGCAGTGGCACAATCATAGCTCATTGAACTTTGAACTCTTGGGCTGTTGCAATCCATCTACCTCGGCATCCCAAGTAGCTGGGAATACGGGCACATGCCACCATACTGGGCTAATTACTTTTTTATTTTTAGAGACAGTCTCTCTGTATTGCCCAGGCTGGTCTCAAACTCCTGGCCTTCTCCTGGCTTGGCCTCCCTGAGTTCTGGGATTACAGATATAAGCCTCTGTGCCTGGTCTTGTTTTATTCATTCATTCATTTTGAGACAAAATCTTGCTTTGTCACACAGCTGGAGCGCATATGGTGTGATCATAGCTCACGAGCCTTGAACACCTGGGCTCAGGTGATCCTCCTGACCCAGCCTCCAGAGGTGCATGCCACCATGTCTGGCTCACAAGTTTTAATGTCTACTGTGTGCCAAGCTCTGTGGATGCTGTGTGCTGGAGAGCTGTTCAAGAGATGAAAAAGAGTTCCTGTTCTTAAAGTGTTTACTGCCTAGGAGGTGGTAGAAAGAAAAGGCACATAGGGCAGCGTCTGTGGCTCACAGGAGTAGAGCACAGGCCCCATATACCAGAGGTGGTGGGTTCAAACCCTGCCCCAGCCAAAAACTGAAAAAAAAAAAAAGAAAAAGAAAATGCACACTTACCCTCCAATATCAGAGAGATGATTATGCTGAGTGTCCAAAAGGGGAACATGGAACAACCTTGGGAGTAGGGAGGTTACCCACTCAATAGGGTAAATAACAGAGGCAGAGGATGAGAGGCTGTGGGTGTGAACCAGTCTGAGAAGGAACCACTAGACAGGAAAGAGGAATTCCAAGAGCACAGTATCAGACAAGTCCAGAGAACAGAGCATTTCTAAGAGGAAGTGGGCCCCCAAAATTTACGTTGGTTTTGTGAAGGAAGCCATTGTGTTACTCATTTGAAGAATGTTTTTTAAGTGGTGCTGGATAAGGAGTAAGTAGGAAGGTAAGAGCAGAGATATTGACATAGAACAGGTTTCATTTGTTTGGCTGCAAAGGGAAAGGTGCAGCAGTGGAAAGAGGGGTCGAAAGAAGATATTTTTGTTTGTTTTCCTTTGAAAGTTGAGATAAACTTTCAAGCAGTCTGGGCATTATGTGGAAGAAAAATGGCCAGGAGAGAGTGAGAGAAGTGAGAGTTGAAGAAACGGGGGTGAGAGCGTTCATGGCACGATTTCCGAGGTAGTGGGAGAGAATGAGACCCCGTGAAAGGGCAGGTCTTTAACTGAGGCAGCAACTAAGGCATGGATGTGAGGATGTGAAAGGATTGCAGCTCGATGATCCCTCTTTTTGAAAAATAGAAGGCAAAATGACCAGCTGAAAACGAGATGGTGCATAGTGGGAGAGAAATTTGAGGAAGGTGCTGAAGGTTTAGGAGAGCTGCATAGGGCTATGGGCCAGGTTGCTGAGCAGGGCTAAGTGGAGGGCCAGCCAAGTGGGGTCTGAAGGGTTGCTGGGCTCAGTCTGCAGGCTGCTGGTTCTTTCCAGCAGCCTTTGGAAGTCTGGGTGTTGGAAATGGTTAGGACAGATGTCGAACTGGTTTGGCATTGACACCTTGGCAATTTTTTGTGTATTTGTTATATAATTGTTGTCTAAGTTTGACCAGAAGTCAAACTGGTTCAGCATTGACACCTTGGCAATTTTTTGTGTATTTATTATATAATTGTTGTCTAAGTTTGAACAGAAGTCAACCTGGTTCAGCATTGACACCTTGGCAATTTTTTGTGTATTTATTATGTAATTGTTGTCTGAGTTTCCACAAACGTATGCCTTATTTTCATACCAAAGCTTCTTTAGGGTAAGATCTGTATAAGGGGTTTGCAGACTAAAGCCAGCCGGGGACTGTGAAGGAGCAAACTGTGGGTGTCTGTTCTAAACAGAAGCGTACTCTGCCTACACATTGGATATAAAGGAATACTCTTCTTTTCCACAAATATAGTTCTCTCACTTTTCTCAAAACATGTTCCTCTTTATGTACCTTTCATTTTTGTTATTTTTGGTAGACATGAGTGTTTTAATAATTCCACTCTCCTCGTAATTCTACTGTAAGAAAAGCAATAGTGCCAGTTAGGTGACACATAACAACTGTTGTTGCTAGATTGCTACTGCCAGTAGAGATTACCAGAAGAGTTGGTCTTATCAGGGGTCAAAGTACAGGGAGGAAATGGAGAGCAGGTGCTCTTTCCAGAGGACAGGTGCCCTTTCCAGAGGACAGGTGCTGTTCAACTCTGCTGTTCTCAATGCCAGGAACACAGGCCCAGTGTTGCTACATCGTCTGATTTTTCAAGAGAAGCTTAGGATTTAGAATGTCATGGGATATCCCTGGCATTTAAAAATGTTGGCAATTAGTTATAAGACTTACAAATGTTATGGTCTAAGAAAAAACTTATTTGGAAAACTGGTAGAATTCAAATAAGGCATATAGATTAATGAACAGCAGTGTATGAATGTCAATTTTCTAGTTTCTATAATTGTACTATGATTATGTAAAAGATAAGCCTTGGGGAAGGTGAGTGCAGAGTATCTGGAAACCCTGTATTATGTGTATAAATCTGCTATAAGTATAAATTCATTTCGGAATAAAACATTCAAAAAGGTAATGAAATATGTTACTGCAATTCGACGCAAACTAAATATAGTAAGTTTACTGGCCACTAGTTTGAGAGCCTCATCTAGGGTTTCTCTGCCTCTCCAGCAGGTAGTAAAGCACCTTGTACCTGTCAGACAATCGGAAAATACCAGCACTCTATTTGGGAGAAAAAATTAATTATTAATTATTTATTTATTAATTATTAATTTCGTCATTGTGTGAATGTCTATAAATTATTTGACTTTTAAAAATTTGTTTTTTTAAACAGATTTATAAAGGAGACGACCTTCTTCTAGATTTATTTTTTCAGTTTCTTCTATAGTTGACAACATCTCAAAATGGAAGCCTAAAATCCTTAAAAGGGACTTAGTCTAATCTCGGGGAGGTAGTTTTGTGCATGAATAACCAAATTAATTGTTAGCTAGTGATTTGCTCTACTATCCAAAGAAAGTAATTAAAAAAATACAATCTAGTTATGTGAACTGTAACTGTAAAGCATTTGATTTTGGATTTGATTTGTGGAAGTACAGAAGTGATTATAGCTCAGATATATTATTGAAGCCCTTTTTTCCAAGTTAGGTAGGCGAGCTACTGTTGGCTGCTGTGTAGAATACAAAACGGTACCTGTGTTTGGCAAAGATTTAAAAATGAGTGACAATCATCTAGAACAAAGAGTTAATATTTAATCTACTGCAAAATTAGAGAAATATGCAGATGAAACCTATGACATGTTAAAAGACTTATCCAATGACAAAGAATCTCAAGCACAAACCTTTTCATTAGAGACAACCAATTTAGCTACAAGAAAGATAAATGTGATGAATGGTGAAGAAATCATCTACTCCTTTACAAGATCATTGATGCTTTCAAAGTCTAAAATTTAGTATGTTCAAATGGTTTATTATCTCTGAGAATGAGGAGAATGTGAATGGTGGCTGAATGGCTACATTGTTGTAACTGAAAATTCATACAAGACAGTGATGAGTGCAGAGATTATTGTAACAGTATATAAAATTTTTGGCCAGTGAGAGGAATAATGAAGTTAGTAGACCCGATAACTTTCAGGGAAAGACTCAGTGGTAATGAGAGGTGATGTTTCTCCTGTCACCTTGAAACAAAGTGTTGAAGTCTGCGGTAGAAAACCCCCAAATCTGTGAGATCCAGAAACTCTTGCTCACAAATCTCTAGTGGAAAACTACAAGGACTTGTTTACTGGTCATTGCCAGTGTTGCTAACGCAGAGCCTCTTTACTAATGGCTAGTAAGGCGTAATAGAGAAATTCTGATTTTGAGAAGATCTCTGCTGTTCAAATGGTAAGGTAAATTTATCTATTTTTTTTTTTTAATTTTTGTCATCACAAATCCAGGTTCAAGGTATGCTATCTGTGAAATAATTTCTGACTCAAATTTACGCCGGTGTATACTTGGCACTTGGTGAGTTTTGACTGTTCTAAAAAATAAATGTACTTGCATAAGAGAAGATTTTATGTTGGCTCTGGAAACAGAAAAAAAAAATTGAAAAGTGTTTTTAGCAGGTGACTAACTCTACAATGTTCTTTGAAGGAGACAAAAATAAAAAGTCTTTATTATTTTATAGCTGCATCTAAATTATCTTAAGAATTTTTTAAATCAGGAAACATAATGTGTATCATGATTCTGTTTTGCCAAAAATAATCTGAATATAGTAATGAAGTTCTACTTTGCTATTGGCAGTGTGGCAGAATCTCTATTTGCAGCTCCTATTATCTACTATAAATATAAAGAACATTTCCAAGTTCTAGCCAATTATATTATCAGAATGAAAAAATCGTAACACTGAATAACTTCAACAGCAGGAAGCTGCGTCCAAAAGACAAAATTAATAAATAAATTAATCTCTAATAATTTATTTAAATAGAATGTTTAATTTTTTAAGCTCACCGTGACTAAACAAAACCATGTTCCTAGTGATCTATATGGAAGTTACTATTACTTACTAAATCTTTTTTTAAATTTAATTAATGACCTTTAAAATTTTTCATGGCTACTTGATAAATCTTGAAATCAGGTTTTAAGATATGTCAGCCAATTCTACTTAAGCTCTTTGTTTTGAGGGAAATCATAGATTTTTTTTTTTCAAAATGATTGTAGGAAAACAAGTACTAATTTGGGAAAAATTGGGGGTATACCATATTTCACTGAATCTAAGATGTCATCAATTATAAATCACACCAGTACTTTATGTACCTCTAAGAAAAATGTCACAATGCTGCTAAGTAAAAAATGATATGCCATTAATTATAAGCTACCTCTCAATAATAGAGATATTCAAACAGGCATCTTACGATCAGTGAACTATGGTAATGCGTTGTTTTCCCCTTTCGCGATAGGTCTTACACTGTTTTTTTATGGCTACCAAACTTCACAATTTCCAAAATGCAAAATAAACATGATTTGACTATTTTTGCCATGGGGGCGCTTGAGGAGCATACCTCCGCATTTTATCTCTGGATTGGCTGAGTCCCATTGGAGTATTCTTGTGGCCCGGAGAAGGTGACCTATTTAGGAGACCCTTGACACTAAATGGCCTCCTGACCACCTGAAACACTGGAGGGTTTGATTTTCCCCCCAGGTTTACATCGTGTGTATAAAGATGATAACAAAGTTGCGGCTGGGGCAGATTCCACCCTTCAGAAGTGTCAGTGCAGGATTTAGAATCCCTGCAGGCAGAAACCCTAAATGCCCAGTAGAAAAAAGATGAAAGTTTCTCATTCTAAGGGTTCCACCTAGTACTAAAACTAATAAAAGCAAAAGCCATGCACAAAACTACCTCCCCAGAGAAAGGCTAGTCCCTTCCCCCCATCCATTTCATTATGAACATAATAGAAAATAGCACATTCTTATCAAATTTGATGAAAAGCGCCAACGTGTTTGAATTGAAGTACGATTTTTCGTGTGAACTGTACAGAATGTCTACGTATTCGATTTTCCCCGCCGGAGTTCCCGTCTCAGAAAGGAGTCTTGCTCGTGCTGGTTTTTATTACACGGGTGTGAATGACAAGGTCAAGTGCTTCCGTTGCGGCCTGATGCTGGATAACTGGAAACGAGGAGACAGTCCTATTGAAAAGCATAAAAAGTTGTATCCTAGCTGCAGCTTTGTTCAGAATCTAAGTTCACGGAACCATTCGGAAGCTACTTTTCAGCCTACTTTTCCTTCTTCAGGACCAAATCCCACACATTCATTACTTCCAAGTCTGGAAAACAGTGGATATTTCAGTGGCTCGTATGCAAGCTTTCCATCAAGTCCTGTAAACTCCAGAGCAAATCAAGATCTTTCTGCTTTGAGGACAAGTCCCTCCCACTGTTCAATGAACACTGAAAAGGCCAGATTGCTCACTTACCAGATGTGGCCATTGACCTTTCTGTCACCAAGAGATCTGGCAAAAGCTGGCTTCTATTACATCGGACCTGGAGACAGAGTAGCTTGTTTTGCCTGTGGTGGAAAATTGAGCAACTGGGAACCAAAGGACGATGCTATGTCAGAACACCAGAAACATTTTCCCAGTTGCCCGTTTGTAGAACATCAGCTCCGAGACACTTCAAGATACGCTGTTTCTAATCTGAGCATGCAGACGCATGCAGCCCGCCTTAAAACGTTCTGTAACTGGCCCTCTTGCGTTCTGGTTCATCCTGAGCAGCTTGCAAGCGCAGGGTTTTATTATGTGGGTAAGAAACTTAATCTGATCATTAAAAAAAATCAACATGTTTTGTCTCAACATTTTGGTGGGCAAAATATATCCATTCCTAAGTTTTGGTCCAAAATTTATTTTAGGCCACAGTGATGATGTCAAATGCTTTTGCTGTGATGGTGGACTAAGGTGTTGGGAATCAGGAGATGATCCGTGGGTGGAACATGCCAAGTGGTTTCCAAGGTAATTGTTTTGAAATTCTCTTTGCAAACTTTCGTGATTATCATGAGGTGGGGTTAAATGTGTTTGGTAATCAATCATCTGTTACTTTATTCCGCCTTTGTTTCAAAAATACCTTCATGCGTAAGTTTACGATGAATTCCTTAGGAAAATAATTACTTAAAGGTTTTGATGGATTTAAGACAAAGAAGAGGCTGGGCATGGTGGCTCACACTTGTAATCCTAGTACTCTGGAAGCCAAGATGGGAGAAGGATCACCTGAGCTCAAGAGTTAGAGACCAGCCTGAGCAAAAGTGAGACCCCATCTCTACTAAAGATAGAGAAACTAGCCAGGTGTCATGGTGGGCACCTGTAGTCCCAGCTACTGGGGAGGCTGAGTCAAGAGGATCTCTTGAGCACAGGAGTTCGAGTTGGCTGTGAGCTGTGACACCACAGCATGGCACTCCACCCAGGATGACAGAGTGAGACTTTGTCTCAAAGGAAAAAATAAAAAAAAGACAAAGAAGAAATAGATTTGGGATTTTTTTTGTTTGATTTTTACCAGTAATGTATATTATATATTTTAAAATGATACATGATCATTATGTGAATAAAGTCTCTCACTATAGAAAAGTACAAAGAAAGAAAATCAAAATGTCTAGAAATCTTGAAGGTGAGAGAATCGCTTAAGCCCAGGGGTTAGAGGTCATCTAAAAGATGACCATGGTTACCATTTAGGTGAACATCCTCCAGACATCTCGTTTCTCTATGCATATGTAAGTATAAAAATAAATATACACAGTTTTATATAAATTAGACATTATAGTTTCGAAACTTTTTTTGGTCAACATGTGTCTTGGACATATTTCCATTCATTCTATATCCAATATTTTTAATCGATCACCTGTTTCAGGCACTGTTCTAGGTGTGCAAAATACTCCGTTGAACAAAACAAGACCCTTGGTCTCAAAAGGTTGTTTTACAGCAGGACAGTTTTTACCTCTGACCATAAAAACTTCATAAGTTATGTAGCATGTTGGAAGATAAGTGCCATGGGTAAAAATAAAAAGGAGAGCAGAGTAAGGGAGATCAGAAATGCGAGGTAACTGGCGGTAGTAAATTGCATGGTCGGGGTAAAAATTTATTTATTATTTGTTTATTTTATCTATGTTTAGATTCATCTGTTCTAATCACCACATGGTATTATTTTTTGTCACATCTTACCCTTTTGATTATTCTATTCACTTTTATACTCTCCTTTTTCTACTAAATCAAGCAGCCTGTCATTATACTTTTCATAGTCAAAACCTTAATATAATTTAATGTTGATTACTAAACGTTCATTTATATCAACTTTGCGCTCCCTAACTTTTGCAGATTTAAAAGATTGTAAAGAACACTTGGATAGGTTTTTTTAAAAAGTGCTGTTAGCTTTCCATTGTGGTAATTTTGTGGCTATGCAGAAAGAATGGTAAATGTGCTTTGGTAGGATCATGATTTTGTTCTGTCCTTACACTTGACAAGGTATGTATGTTATCTAGGAATCGCCAACCTTGTGAAGATGTGACATTGGAAATGTGTTCAGTTTCCACTCTCTTTCTTTCTTGGCCCTCTTAGTACATTTCCAGCTGTTAGAACCATCATGGAGACGAGAAGTGTCATTTATTTAGAGAGGTTTCTACCTGCCCCCACATTCTCTATTATTGTCTGTACCTCCTCTGTTATTAATGTAATGCATCAGAGAGTTTTTTTTTTGAGACAGAGCCACAAGCTGTGGCCTTGGGTAGAGAGCTGTGGTGTCACAGCTCACAGCAACCTCAAACTCCTGGGCTTAAACGATTATCTTGCCTCAGCCTCCCAAGTAGCTGGGACTACAGGCACCCACCATAACGCCTGGCTATTTTTGGTTGTAGTTGTCATTGTTTGGCAGGCCTGGGGCGAATTCAAACCCATCAGCTCTGGTGTATGTGGCTGGCGCCTTAGGCGCTTGAGCTACAGGCGCCACCCATCATCATGGGGTTTTTAAAGGAATCTCAGAATAGGGGAAGAGAGCAGTGGAGAGCCCTGAGTACAGGCAGCCTTCAATAGACCCACAGCTTCTGATTCTTACCCACGTCAGCATTGGCAGACTACTAATTACAGGCTTCCTCTTGCTTATATCAACTTGCCTGTCACTGTGCAATCTCTGACCACTCCCCATAGGCTAAATAAACAGTAAAGTGGTTTTATGTATGTTTATACTCATTGGAAATATTTACCAATCTACAAATGGCTGGATTAGCGCTGCTCAAATTAAGATAAACATACAGGGCTTTTTAAAATTAGCTGACACATAATATGTGTGCATATCCTGGTAATATAAAATAATAAGATTAATTTTATAAAATATTCTAACTATATGAAAAGGTACTAGTAGTAACTCAAAATTCATGTTAACTGTAAAAAGCCTCTTTAAAAAATAAATTAAAACTCACATACACATAAATCCGAATTCTATCATAGGATACTTATGAGTTAGTTACAAAAAAAATTTTTTTAAAGAAATACAAGAGAGGGTGGCGCCTGTGGCTCAAAGGAATCGGGCACCGGCCCTATATGCCGGAGGTGGTGGGTTCAAACTCAGCCCTAGGCTCCCCCCCAAAAAAACAAGAGAATCAGTTCCCACTGAAGTTTGAAGTTTGAGAAACACCAACATAGTATATTTGAAAACACATTATAAATTATAAATCAATAAAAATGTATATTCTTATTATTATCAACTTCCAATATTAATAGTACCAAACGTTCAATTTAAATGTGGTAATTGTTATCATTATTTATTTAATTTTTCAAGCTTTTAAGTTTAGAATCAGTGATCTTAAATGATTATGTGATTTGGGGCAAGCACTTAACCAGATTTGAAATGGGATAAGCACCTATAGATGAAGAGTTTATATTCTTTTTTATATATATATATAATTTTATTAAATCATAATTGTGTACATTAGTGCAATCATGGGGCACAATGTGCTGACTTCATATACAATCTGAAATATTTTGGTCGAACTGTTAAACATAGCCTTCATGGCATTTTCTTAATCTCTATATGAAGACATTGATATT
>CAUYRH010015759.1:0-10554 GCA_963574655.1 Perodicticus potto | reverse complement strand
AAGATCAAGTAATCACCTGAATCCATCTCTTGGTTCTCTATTCTGTTCCAAACATCAACCTCTCTGGTTTTGTGCCAGTGCCATGCACACTATCAATTTATAGTAGTGTCAGGGTAGCGTGATTCCTCCTGCTTTGTTTTTCTTTCTGAGTAATGTTTTGGCTATTCGAGGTTTTTTCTGATTCCATATAAAACGAAGTATTATTTTTTCAATATCTTTAAAATATGACAATGGAGCTTTAATAGGAATTGCATTAAAATTATATATTGCTTTGGGTAGTTGCTTACTATATATGCATAATCCAGAATCTCTGGGAAAAAGACTCAGAATCTTCATTTCACACTTTCCGCCCTCAAATAATTCTAATGTGTAAAAGCTTTAAAAATACTCTCTTTTATAAGTTTACAAGAGTGAACTTGTAGCCCGTGGCATCCACTACTTTTTTTTCTTTTTTTGTTTGTCTCTCTCAGTGAAGTCTGTCACCTACCACTGCCCAGAGCCCACCTTTCTTAGTGTCTGATATAAACACGCTAAACTTAATGCCAGTGGTGTCAGATCCCGACACTTCCAATACTGCCAATGTAGCCCTGTGCTCTCTGGAGTAGTCTATGCAATCATATTTTACTGTACTTTGAAAGTTCTAAAGGATATCTTTAAAAAAATGCTATAGTACTTTAATGAGAAGGCATTTTATTATTTGGTATTTACATAAACTCATGTGACTTACCCCAAAGTCAACTTTAGAGCTGTTTTATCTTCTACTATACAGGATATATATTCATTTATAGTTTTCTTAATGGTGTTTAGAGATATAATTTCTAAAACCTCACAGTTAACAGTTGATTGAGCATTTGAAAGTAATTAATAACAAATATTTGAATTTTAATTTAAGCTCATCATTTTTAGTTAGTTACTATGTGGATATTCAAAAAACTCATCTTCAAGAACTTGATAGAAATGCTTCACACATGATAAATAATTTAATCAAGTCCATCCCTGGGTCTTTTTTAGGAAAATCAATTCAAATCCTTTTAAGATTTCATTGTAAGTAGTTTGTGGGAATGTTATCAATGATTTGTCACTCCTTAAAAAGTGTTTTTAGAAAAGGGAATATAAAGCCAATTATCCAGATGGCCTATATAGCTGCATATTTAGTAGCTAAAACTACTAAAGCTAAAACACTTAATAATCTAGTAATTGGTAGTAGGCACGGGTTACACATTTAGTAATTTGTAATAGGCATGGTATGTTTAAGCAGAAAAAAAAAAGACTTTATTATGCATTTACCCTGTCCAATGCACTTTCTTGTATTTCACAAGGCAAAAATAACTTGTAGTTATATATACATACATACTGATTTTTCATATTCCCTTTCTAGTAAGTTGCTCTAAAACAGAGCTCCTTTGTCAATTCCAAGTGCTTAAATAACTTCTCAACTCATATTTTATTACTACCAAATAGACCAATTTGGACTCCATTTGTTAAGATGTTCACTTGGTAGAACTACTTGCCAATAATCAAAGTATTTTTCTCTATTTCTTTTATAGAGTTGTTTGAATATAATTTTCTTCTTATTTTTAATCATGCATTAGTGAAAATCCAGTTTTGATGTGCACAACAGTAACTATTTTCTGCCTGTTCACCTGATCTACAACAGGAAACATAGTACATCATCCAATTACATGTTCTATTGTCTTGTTAGACACAACCTGTCATCTGTTTATTTCATCAAAGAAGTTTGTTCTCATTATGTACTTGCAATAATTCTTAGTGCCAATCAACCTATCCTAAACTGCAATTGCACACCCTTCAGTCTCACCACCCATTGTATGCTACTTCAGTTACAAATTAGGCAATTTCTTCTCTATAATTTTTGTTAAAATAAATTCTGAACTTTCTGAATAGTCATAAATTAATTTTGTACTTCACTCTACATATCTAAACCTTAAGTATATTTAATAATCAAAATACATGCAGTTATCACTTGCTGATAAATATGTCACAAAAATGATATATATATTTAAGTAAATGAAATGAATTTGGAAGTGGAAAAGATTCGTTTTGTAGATGGACTTTCAGAAACCCAATCTATTAAAGCTACATCACTACAATTTTTTTTTCATTTCCAATTACATTTGTCTAAAGTTCTCCCAACTGGCATATGTCATAGAAGCACTTTATTTTAATGGTGAATGTTTGAATGATCTAATTTTTTGTCAATACAGGACTAGACAACAATTATAACAGTTTTAACTTTAATATGGCTCTCTATTAAATAGATTTTTATATTGGCATATTTGTTACTTACAGTGTCAAAACTCCATATAACCCAGAATAATCAGAATTGCCTACAAGGGTAATAAATATTACCCTTGTTTCCACAAAGGAAGGATTTCCCTTATATTATCAGTTAATCACATATTTATTTCTTTACTGAATGGGATTATCAGAACTGTTTTATTTTGTAGAAGCAGAAATTTTCCTATTGCCTTAAGAAACATCCAGGAGATTGTTTTTTGATTCTTCTTTCACCCAGTTCTGATGTCCCCCCTTTACCCAGATATATATGCCTGTAATAGCCTATTTGCATCTTAGTCTGTCTGAACTGGAGGTACTAGTGAGAATACTAAACTTTGGAAGCAGTTCAATCAGATATCTCAAAAATATTCCTTAATAATGAAAACAAAGTACATTCTAATGCATTGCATATTTTATAGCAGAAAAAAACTTGCAATCCTCTTCAGAGAAGCCACATAGGTTTTCTTATTCTGAAAAGACAAACATAGCTAAAAGTCTATTTTTAGTTATGCTCTCCTACTATACACAATTTCTCCATCTTCCCCCCTCAACTTTGGAAGGAGAAATTAATGACTTGCTTTATAAACTTGAAAATCAGTGAATTATCAAGTTTAAAGTTCAGAGGACATAAGAATTCATGAATGTGAGCAGATGCTCAATAAACTATATGACCTTAACATTGGTTTATTCTTGCAACTTAAACATTATTTAGGAGATTGTTAAGGTACCAGTGTGATTTAAACTGTTTTCATATAAATATAATTCCAAGAACCACCACTGCAGTACAAATAAAAAGAAATATTATACATGTATTAGACAAACGGGCAGTTTGTGCAGCAGGCTATTTGAAATGGAATTATGCAAATAAGTTTCTAAGGGTATCATTTCTAGCAGTTCCAATGAAATTTAACAACAGGTAGTTTTTAAACATCTGCATACCCTCCATGTTCGAGGCCAGAGAGAAGGATATTAATAGAATATTATTTTTGTCTAAAAATATCTTATAATGTTTGGAGCAAAAATGAGAGTTTATGTCTCTATTATTCTGAAATTGTTCAAAAATAATAATCTCTAAAATAATTTTTTTCATTTGACCAATACGTACTGAGTACCTACCATGTACCAGGAATGACTATGTTCCTGGAGAAATAGTACTAAAGAAAGTAAATCTCTATCCTGTTTGTAATTGGGGAAGACAGACAATCAATCAATTAATCATTTACACTGTAAAGCCAAGATGAGAAGATAATCAAGGACACAATCCCCTTCACAGAAGCTTCAAAGAAAATGAAATACTTCGGCATATACCTAACAAGAGGTTAAGGAACTCTATAAAGAAAATTATGAAATGCTGAGAAAAAAATAGCAGAAGATCTTAACAAATGGAAGAACATACCATGCTCATGGCTGGAAAGAATCAACATTGTTAAAATGTCTATACTTCCTGAAGCAATCTACAGATTCAATGCCATCCCTATTAAAATACCAACATCATACTTTCAAGACTTGGAAAAAATAATTCTGTGCTTTGTATGGAACCAGAAAAAGACCTGTGTAGCTAAGGTAGTTCTTAGTAATAAAAACGAAGCTGGGGGCATCAGCCTACCAGACTTTAGGCTGTACTACAAGGTCATAGTGATCAAAACACCATGGTATTGGCACAAAAATAGAGGTACAGACATTTGGAACCAAGTAGAAAACCAGGAGATGAAACTAGCATCTTACAGCCACCTAATCCTTGATAAAACAAACAAGAATATATACTGGAGGAAAGAATCCCTATTCAATAAATGGTGCTGGGAAAATTGGATATCCACATGTAAAAGACTGAAACTGGACCTGCACCTTTATCCACTCACAAAAAAGTGATTCGAGATGGATAAAAGACCTTAGTTTAAGGCATGAAATGACAAAACTCCTCAAGGAAAGCATGGGAAAAATACTTGAAGATATCGGCCTAGGGAAAGAATTTAGGAAGAAGACTTCCATGGCAATTGCAACAACAAAAATAAACAAATGGGACTTAATTAGACTGAAAAGCTTCTACACAGCTAAGGAGACAACAACCAAAACTAATAGACAACCTACACAATGGGAAAGGATATTTGTATACTTTGAATTGGACAAAAACTTAATAGCTAGGATCTACCAAGAACTCAAATTAATCAACATGAAAAAAGCCAATAATCCCTTATATCAATGGGCAAGAGAGATGACTGAAACTAAGGAAGACAGACATATGACTTCTCTAAGGAAGACAGACATATGGCTAACAAACATGAAAAAATAATCATCATCCCTAATTATTAGAGAAATGCAAATTAAAACCACCCTGAGATATCATCTAACCTCAGCAAGAATAGTCCACATCACAAAATCCCAAAACTGCAGATGCTGGCATGGATGTGGAGAGAAGGGAACACTTTTACACTGCTGGTGGGACTGCAAACTAATGAAACCTTTTTGGAAGGAAGTATAGTGAACCTTAAAAGAACTCAAACTAGATCTCCCATTTGATCCTACAATCCCATTACTGGGCATCTACCCAGAAAAAAAAAATCTTTTTAGCTTAAGGACACCTGCACTAGACTGTTTATCGCAGCTTAATTTACAATCACCAAAATGTGGAAACAGCCTAAATGCCCACCAACCCAGGAATGGATTAACAAGCTATGGTATATATACACAATGGAATATTATTCAGTCATTAAAAAAGATGGAGACTTTACATCTTTTGTATTAACCTGGATGGAAGTGGAACACTTTATTCTTAATAAAGCATCACAAGAAGGGAGAAACAAGAATCCTATATACTCAATTCTAATATGAGGACAATTAATGACCTAGTATGTGGTGGGGGTGGAGGAAGAAGAGAGTATAGAGAGGGAAGGAGGGAGAAGGGTGGTGGTTGTGGGGTGTGGGGGTGACATTTAAGAGGCTCTGACTTCTCCTCTTGTTAGCTACATAACATTGATGACTTTGATGTCTGGTTTCTGTATATATTAATTGAAGGTGTTCATTTTGGGTTTTGTGACTTTAGTGTGTATTAAATTATTAGTATTCAGAAAAAATAAATAAATAGATAATTAAATAAATAAAACAATGTCAGGATAAGTGACAGGGAGAAAATAAAACAGCTCAGAGATGTAAGAACTGATGGGCTGGTGCAGGATTGAGGGCCCATAAATACAAGTATTTTATATAAGGTGTCCAGGGAAATCATCTCAGATAAAGTACCTTTGGGAAGAAAATAAAAGAAAATGAAATATTGAAACAAGTGAACATGTAGACAAAAGGTGTTGACTTATACCATGGTGGCAACAATACCAATGACACAACGTAATTTTATTGTGTATTTGGAAAACAGAACCAACATACTTGCTGGTATAATAAATAAAAGAAAGAGCAGATTTGAATTTTTTATCTGATCAACTGGAATGATGAATAGGGATGATTATAAGAAAAATGGACTTGGGGAGAAATGTTTGTACATGGTGGAGGTGAGCTAGATAAACAGATCAAGATGTTAAATAGGCAGATGACTTATCTATAAATTGGTAGTTCAGGTGGTTTAAAGTGGATATGAAAATACCCACATTCTTAGAAACAGGAGATATTTAAAGGCAAAAGATGGAATGACATAATAAAAGGTCAGGCGCAAATAGAGAAGGGAATAGACACCAAGATTAAGGCTTGAAACACTAAAATTTTAGAAGGTGAGGAGATGTGACTCTTCAGACAAATGTGGCAGGATTGCAAGGCAGTGCTCAGCATTAACAGTCTTGAATTTAAAATAGAATATAAAGTCATCACTGTACAGTATACTTTTTATCCACATTCAGCTGTCTCCCTGCAGGTGCAGAAAAAAACCTTTGATGTAAAAGTAATACTAATTAGACAAAATTACAATCTTTGCATGTTAAGTGGACTGATGTCAGAGACTGTAAATTACAACCAGGCCAGCAACATTGTGTGAGTACCATGGCCTAATCGAAAGTATCTCCTTTAGCATTATTACTTGTTTCCACTCATCTGCTGATGAAAATGGCTTAGATTTCTTTTTTCCTTATGTGTTACTATGAGATAAGAAGTTTTTTTCATTTAAATATAATTACTGCTGAAAATTTCAAAAATGCAGTAACATAGTATTTGTAAAGTGAGCATATGTTTAAATGTGATCAATTACGCTTGTCAACAGTGAGAAAAGACTTAGGAATATTATTATAATTGCTGCCACTTTGTTTAACATAACCTTGCTGTCTTCTCTTTGCCCACCCATGCTCTACTGTCCCCGAGATTGATACATCATCTAATCTCTTCTCTGGAGTCAGAAGGCTGTCCTCTGTAGTCTGCATCTCTTGGTTCCTTCGCTCTTATCCAATCTTTAAAAAGTCTGTATTTTGAAATATTTCTAAATAATGATACTTACAAACACTTAAAACTCTTATGCTCAATAGAATAAGTAAATGCTACTTAAGAATCTGTACTGACCACTTAGTGTGTACAATGCACAGAATAGGTATTTTCAAATAGAACAAAGTTACAGTTTGTGCCCATAAGTAACTCAAAGTGAATATTAAGTGAAATAATCCAGACACCAAAAGACAAATATATGTTATCATGTATATGTGTGTGCTAAAGAAACTCATAGAAGGAAAGAATAGAAGAGCAGATACCAAAGTCTGCAAAGAATAGAGAGAAGGAGATAGGAAGAGGTTCCTTAAAGGGTAAAAAGTTATAGTTGGCTAGAAGGAATACATTTTAGTGCTCTATAGCAGGTGACTGCAGTTAACTACATTTTATATTTCAAAATATTTCCCAATTACACATGGTATACATGTATTGGAACATCAGGTTCCAATTAAATAACAGGTAACAATAGCAGGTAACAATTAAATATTTTAGAAAGTAGTGGATGAATGCCTTTGAAAATTTTAAAATATGAAGTGAAGCATAATAATACATTTTATAGTTAAGACTTAAAAGTACACTCAGAGAAAACATCTAGCAATTCCAAATAATAGCATCAATATAGTATCATGGAGATGGTGAAATTATTAGTTCATTAAAGAATGTAGACAGTTTCAGTAAACAAAGGTTAAGCAGTTTTGAAGATGAGGAAACTGCTCTGAGAAAAGGTATAGAGCTTTGCAAATTATGTATTATTTACAGATGAGTATTCAAAATAATCAATCAAGATAGAGTATGAGAGATTGATTGGATTGAAATATGAGTTTCTAAATCATCTTAAGCTACAGGTTAAAAATATGTAACCTGAAAATTTTGGAAAGTTATTTTGGGGCTACTTAAAGGACCATACAGAGAAAATTTATTTAACTTTTTTTTTTTTTTTGGTTTTTAAAACTAGAAAGATTTGATACAAATAAAAATAATTCAGGTGAAGAAAAACCATTAGAAGGCTTTTCAAATAGTTCAACAAATAGGTACTGAAGGATTGGTCCTTGATACAAAGCAGTTAAAAGGAGCATGAAAGGAATAGTTCAACACTGAAACAGATCGATCCCTGAGCAGAAAAGATGAGAGAGTAATAAACAATTTTTCCAACTTTCTACTTGATATACTGAAGAATAATTCCTTTTATGGTTCCACTATTAAATATTTGTTTAAATTTTGTGTTATTTCTCACAATTGTAGCTAATCATTTCTACTTTATTTTCCTTTTTTATTTCTCTTCTACAACAAGACAACAAGCTCCACACAAAGAATGAACTTTGTCCCTTTTATTCACCACTGTGTTACCAGCACTTAACCTAGTATCAGGCACATAGGACTCACGTAACAAACACATAATTTTTGAAAAAGCATATAAATGAAAATAAAACTAAAAGCATAATTCTGAGAAGGGGCATATTTGTAGAGAGTTGTAATAGTGATGCAAGACAAGGCGGCCCTATGACCTGCCGCCATGGCCCTGGCAGTGCTGATGCTGTGGCTGATAGAGGAACCAGCTTGCTGGAAGGGTCAGACACCTGTGGGGGAGACACTGGCGCCTTGCTGTCTCTTCCTGCACTTCTGACTGGCCAATGTCATGTCAGTTTCCAGGGCCTGAGTCTTCATTGGACAGCTGGCTGTAACTGATGAAGGCCCACCCCTAAGAAGTCCCTGCAAAACAACCCCCTGGGACTATATAAACCCCAGAGCAGAGAGCTCAGACACAGACCTCTGTGGGACCTCGAGTGGGAGCAGGAGAGCTCGTTCCCCTCCTGGGACCTCTCTGCCAGGACGTTTGGTTCTTGTAGTTGTTGTAATTCTTGTTTTCTGTAAATAAATCCTGACTTACTACTGATCCTGTGGTCCATCGATTCATTCATCGAATCACCGAGACCAAGAACCTGAAATTCCCACATTAGATTTGGTGAGCCAGCCAGGAGCGAAGACATCTGTGGTAAGTCATGGGTCCGCTTACTTCTATCCTGCTTTTCTCTGTAGCTATCCTACTGGTGATGAATACATTTTATGCCCACCGGCCTGTAAATGTGGCTGGTGTCCAGGTCACTGGTAAGAGGCTGTTGGGGAGAAAACTTTATAATTCCCCTGTGCTTCTGAAAGGAGGCAAGGGGACTGTTGGAAGAATGTTGAACCTATTTTCTGTTATTCCTTTTCCCCGGTTGAGAGCCAAGTAAGGAGGAGGTAGCACTCAGATGCCCTGGGGTCCCCAGCAATGGTTCTGACCCCAGGACTTGGAAGGGCCTTCAAAATCTCGTGCTCTCCCAGCTTCTACTATCTTCTCTTCACTTCCATGGTCCCAAATTTTGTCTATTTATCTCTCTGTAGACCTCTTCTAGTTCTCTTCCTCTCCTTGATAGTATATACGCTTTGTTTGAATGTAAGTAACAATTATTTATATAGTTAATTTTGTAAGGATATTCTTAGATGTTTTAAGGGGGCTTTGAATGTTGTAGGTGGGTTGAGAGTTGTTTTCAAGGATGTTTTTATGTCCCTAAAAACACAAGAGCTGACCTCGTTAAAGAGAAGTCAGCCCCAAACGAGGGATGATATGACTCCCCTCTGCAGTGTGTCTGGGCAACTGGAAGCCTCTGAAGGGAAGCCTGGGATGACTCCCCCAAGTGGGAATGGCCCTGAACCTTGGCTACCGCTCAGTCTCTCAAAAATAAAGAAGAGCAATGAGAATGACCCTGGGCATTTAATTTCTTCTGGTGTGGGAAGTTGAAGATATTTCCAGGTTTCTCTAGGACTTCGGCTAAGTGCAACTAATTGTGATACAAATGTTTCAAAGTGTCTCTCAACTCAACCCTGATTGGTAACTAAATTTAGTTCTTGTTGCCTTGGTAAACTTTGGTAAAGAAAGGGAGGTTGGAAAAGCGTAGCATTTAACTCCAAGACCTGCTCCTGCCAGAAAGCCTACTTTCCTTTCTCTTAGGAGAAATTTAGCAAAAGCTTGAACAAATTCTATAGAGTTAAATGTGCAAACAGCACACAGCCATTTTCTTCAGAATGGGGCTTATCGCCCACTTCAATTGATACTCTGAGGCTAGTGGGGGGAAGGGGCAGAAAGGGGCAGAATACATGCATCGGGTGGGACCAGGCTCTCTGTAACCTGATTTCTCAGAACTGTGCTGCCAGCTCATTATAAGCACAGGAGAACTAGCGGGCACAAAGCACTACACTGGTAAGAGTGGCTAATTCCAGACGAGTGCAGGGGCTGAGGAGGCCACTGTCCTCAGGTACTCTTCCCCAAGTATTGGAAAGACGCTTCCTTTTGTTTGGTCAGAAGGCTTCTTGGGTTGGTCAGGGGACGCTCTGACCGACTCAGGAATTTGGGGTGGGATTGATTAAACTTGACGTTTGTTCTTTCTCACAGATGGGTAACGTATTCTCTCCTCGAGAAAACACCCCGCTGGGCTGTATTCTGGAGCACTGGGACATGTTTGATCCCCAGACACTGAAACAAGAATGTATGGTTTTCTTTTGCACCCAAGCCTGGCCTCAATATCAACTCTCCACTGGTGAGCAATGGCCCCCAGAGGGTACTCTTAATTATGACAGCATTTTTCAATTAGATACCTTTTGTAAACAGGAAGAAAAGTGGTCTGAGGTGCCCTATGTGCAAGTGTTCTTTTACCTCAGGGACAACCCCCAACTGTGTAAGACCTGTCAGATAGATTCTCTCTTGGCTGTAGTCACTTCCCCAAATAGTCGGGCATTCTCAAGGGAAACACCATTATCACCTAGTTCAAACCCTCCATCTACTTCTCCCACACCTTCCTCCATGTG
>CAUYRH010015758.1:0-40892 GCA_963574655.1 Perodicticus potto | reverse complement strand
TTTTTTTTGAGACAGAGCCTCAAGCTGTCACCCTGGATAGGGTGCTGTGGCATCACAGCTCACAGCAACCTCCAATTCCTGGGCTCAAGTGAGTCTCCTGCCTCCGCCTCCCAAGTAGCTGGGACCACAGGTGCCCGCCACAACACCCGGCCATTTTTTGGTTGCAGCCATCATTGTTGTTTGGCGGGCCCGGGCTGGATTCGAACCCGCCAGCTCAGCTGTACGTGGCTGGTGCCTTAGCCTCTTGAGCCACAGGCGCCGAGCCATAAATAAATAAATTTTTGATAAATGTTTGCCGATCTAAGACATCTGGTCTGAATAACATCTGTGGTGGGCAGAATAATAGCCCCCCAAGATATCTGAACATATCTAAATCCCCAAAATTTGTGAATATGTTAGATCACATGGTAAAAGGGACTTTGCAGACATGATGACGTTAATGATCTGGAGATGAGGAGAGGCTCCTGGATGATCAGGGTCATCACAACACAAATGTCTTCATAAAAGGGAAGCAGAAGGGTAGAGTCAGAGAAGGAGATGGGAGATGGAGACAGAGGTTGAAGGAGAGATGTAATTGCTAGAAGGGGACACTAGCCCAGGAATGCAGGCAGCCTCTTGAAGCTGGAAATGATAAAGAAGCAGAATCTCCCCTAGAGTCTCCAGAAAGAGCACAGTCCTCTGACCCCTTAATTTTAGCCTACTGAGACCCATTTTAGACTTGTGACCTCCACACTGTAAGATCATACATTGATGATCATACATTGGTTCATGCCATCATGTTTGTGGTAATTTGTTATAGCAAAAATCAGATTCTATCAGCTCAGCTTTTTATGAAGCTCTGAAGGAATTTTATCGTCCTTGGTAGAGTGTCGTGGCGTCACACAGCTCACAGCAACCTCCAACTCCTGGGCTTAGGCGATTCTCTTGCCTCAGCCTACTGAGTAGCTGGGACTGCAGGCGCCCGCCACAACGCCCGGCTATTTTTCAGTTTTTGCAGGTCTGCTTAGGGCCGGGTTTGAACCCACCACCTTCGGTATATGGGGCTGGCGCCCTACTCGATGAGTCACAGGCGCCGCCTGGCTTATGCAATTTTTGAGATAGAATCTCACTCTGTCGCCCTCGATTGAGTGCCATGGCATCATCACAGCTCACAGCAGCCTCCAACTCTTGGTCTCAAGCAATCCTTTTGTCTGAACCTCCTGAGTAGCTGGGACTACAGGCACCTGCCACAACACCCAGCTAGTTTTTCTTTCTTTCTTTTTTTTTTTTTTGTAGAGACAGAGTCTCACATTATTGCCCTCTGTAGAATGCCATGGTGTCACAGCTCACAGCAACCTCCAACTCCTGGGCTTAGGCGATTCTCTTGCCTCAGCCTCCCGAGTAGCTGGGACTACAGGCGCCCGCCACAACGCCCGGCTATTTTTTTGTTTTGCAGTTCCGCAGAGGTCAGGTTTGAACCCGCCACCTTCCGTATATGGGGCCGGCGCCCTACTCGCTGAGCCACAGGCGCCGCCCCTTTCTTTCTTTTTCCTTTTTATTTTTGCATATACATGTGTTTATTAGGTTTCCACTTTTTGCCTTCACAAAATTAAAAAGGTTTAAAAGTTAACAACAATAACAACGTTTAAGATAAGGACTAGAAACAAAAACCTCACAAAGAACGAACAAAGATAAATACATTCAGAAAAGAAATCAGATGATTGCTGCAATGAAGTATTAAGCAATAATAATAATAATAACGCAAAGAAGTAACATTCGCATTGTCAAATTAGAGTATGTCTATTATAGGATGCTTTTTTTTTTTTTTTAGCAGTTAGTTTTTCTATTTTTAGTAGAGTTAGGGTCTTGCTGTTGCTTAGGCTGGTTTGGAATTCTTGAGCTCAAGCAGTCTACCTGCCTTGACCTCCCAGAGTGGTAGGATTACATGCGTGAGCCACTGTGCCTGGCCATAAGGTCATTTTTTGGATATGGTTTCCCCAGTTGGGATTTTGTTAATTGCATCTCTGTGGTGTTTAATGTTCTACTGGTGTCTGTATTTCCTGAAAGCTAGCAAGCACGTCCATAGGCTTTGATCCCACTCAGGTTTGACTTTCTGGCAAGACATATCACTGGTGGTGTATTCATCCAGGGAAGCACATCAAGACTGGCCAACTCTCTTTTTGTGATGTTAAAAGTCATTGATGCTGAAAGCTGACATGTAGTCATTCCTAGGAAGTTTTATTCCTTCATTCTAATTCTTTTTTTTTTTTTTTTTTTTTGAGACGGAGCCTCAAGCTGTCACCCTGGATAGAGTGCTGTGGCATCACAGCTCACAGCAACCTCCAATTCCTGGGCTCAACCTCCAATTCCTGGGCTCAAGCCTCTGCCTCCCAAGTAGCTGGGACTATAGGCACCCGCCACAATGCCCAGCCATTTTTTTTTTTTTTTTTTTTTGGTTGCAGCCATCATTGTTGTTTGGTGGGCCGGGGCTGAACTCGAACCTGCCAGCTCAGTTGTACATGGCTGGCGCCTTAGCCCATTGAGCCACAGGTGCCAAGCCCCTTCATCCTAATTCTATATGCTGCTCTGTGAGCAAATCATAGAAACAAAGAGCAGTTAGTTATAAAGTCAAGAAATGTGTTGGTTAATTTTATGTGTTAACTTGACTGGGCTGCATGATGCCCAGATATTTGGTTAAACATTATTCTAGACATGGGGCGGTGCCTGTGGCTCAAAGCGGTAGGGCGCCGGCCCCATATGCCGGTGGTGGTGGTGGGTTCAAACCCAGCCCTGGCCAAAAACTGCAAAAAAAACCCAAAATAAAACAAAACATTATTCTAGATGTGACTGTGAAGGTGACTTTGAATGAGATTTGCATTTGAATGTATAGACTGGGCAAAACAGATTGCCCTCTTCAGTGTGGGTGGGCCTTGTCCAATCAGTTAAAGCAGTGGTTCTCAACCTGTGGGTTGAGACCCCTTTGGGGTTCAAATGACTCTTTCACATGGGTGGCCTAAATACATCCTGCATATCAGATATTTACATTATGATTCATAACAGTAGCAAAATTACAGTTATGAAGTAGCAACAAAAATAATTTCATGGTTGGGGGTCACCACAACAAGAGGAACTGTATTAAACGGTCATGGCATTAGGAAGGTTGAGTTAAAGGCCTGCATAGAACAAAAAGGCTAAGAGAGAACTCCTGCTGCATGACTACTTGAGCTGGAATGTTGGTCTTTTCCTGCCTTTGGTCTTAAACTGAAACATCAGCTTTTCCTGGGTCTCAAGCCTACTGGCTTTCAGACTAGAACTTATACCATGAACTCTCCTGGTTCACAGGCCTTTAGACTCAGATTGAAACATGTCTTTGGCTCTCTGGTTTGCCCACTGTAGACCTTGGGATTTGTCAACTTCCATAATTGCATAAGCCGAGTCCTTATAATAAATTAGTAGTCTCTCTCTCTATATATACATGTCTGTGTGTATTTATATATGTTTATGTCTCCTACTGCAACTATTTTTTTTTTTTTTTGAGCCAGAGTCTTAAACTTTGTCGCCCTGGATAGAGTGCTGTGGTGTCATCATAGCTCACAGCAACATCAAACTCCTGGGCTAGAGCAATCCTCCTGCCTCAGCCTCATGAATAGCTGGGACTACATACATGCTCCACAACACCTGGCTAGTGTTTCTATTTTTTTTTTTTTTTTTTTTTGAGACAGAGTCTCACTGTATCACCCCTGGTGCAGTGCTGTGTCATCACAGCTCACAGCAACCTCAAACTCTTGGGCTTATGTGATTCTCTTGCCTCAGCCTCTGAAGTAGCTGGGACTACAGGTGCCCGCCACAATGCCCGGCTATTTTTTGGTTGTAGTTGTCATGGTTGTTTGGCAGGCCCGGGCAGGGTTCAAACCCGCCAGTCCAGGTGTATATAGCCGGTGCTCTAACCGCTGAGCTACAGACACGGAGCCTAGTTTTCCTATTTTAGTAGAGATGGGATCTCATTCTTGCTCAGGTGGGTCTGGAACTCCTGAACTCAAGGGATCCACCTGCCTCCGCCTCCCAGAGTGCTGGGATTACAAGCATGAGTCACAGCACCTGGCTCCTGGCTCCTGGATCTTTTTTTCTGAACAGCCCTGTCTAATACAAAAAGTTAAATAGGATAGCTGGGCTTCAGTCTCAGGGATAATGATTTTTAGTACTGGCTGGGCTAGTTACTTTCTTCTTTGAAATTTGTTTTCCCATTACAAAGCCTAGGTAGTATAAATGTCATCATAAATCGTACATATATCATAGGGTTTCTCATCCTTGGCATTTGGGGCTGATGATTCTGTTGTACTGGGCTATTGTGTACACTGTAGGATGTTTAGCAGCCTCTCTGGTCTCCATCCACTGCCAATAGCACCACTCTCCTAGTCGTGACAGGAAAAATGTCTCTAGACATTGCCAAATGTCCCCTGGAGGACAAATCATTCCCCAAGTTGAGAGTCAATGATAGATATGTAATAATCATCTTGTGGTTGTTACTCCAGGATCCAGTGAGGATACCTGTGGTTAGAAATGGTTCGAAAGAGACTAATTTGTAATGCTAGCGTCACCAAATGAAAAAAAAAAAAGATTGCTAATTTCTGTGTCAGATACATCTTCCTGCTTGTCTCTGCAAGCCTGAGCCTTTTGAGTTGCTTTGCTTGGCTCATAATGCAGAGGTCTGCAGTTTTAAGAATCTGTTTTTCCAAATACACAGGGGACCACAGACATACGCCTACATAGGAGAGAATCCAGCTAGGAGGAAGCATCTTATAGCATGCTGGCTTATGGCAGCTGTGTCTTCCTAAAATTATGATTTGCTTGGAATAAAACTTAAATTGGCTTTTTAGCATTTTGTTGAACAGAACCTGTGGGAAGGGAAGGAAAAAAGGTGAAAATATAGCATTTAATGTAAGGGGAGATTTGGAGAGGAAGGAAGTGGGTGACTCCGAGTTTTCTAAGTTTTGGGGGAAAAGTTGATTTAAAATTTTATGAAATCTAAATTTTAGAAACCCAGGTATAAATGTAGTCTCCTTAAAACATGATAGACAGGCTCGGCACCTGTGGCTCAATGGACTAAGGCGCCAGCCACGTACACCTGAGCTGGCAGGTTCGAATCCAGCCTGGGTCCGCCAAACAACAATGACGGCTGCAACCAAAAAATGGCCGGGCGTTGTGGCGGGTGCCTGTGGTCCCAGCTACTTGGGAGGCGGAGGCAAGAGACTCGCTTGAGCCCAGGAATTGGAGGTTGCTGTGAGTTGTGATGCCCTGGCACTCTATCCAGGGTGACAGCTTGAGGCTCTGTCTCAAAAAAAAAAAAACCATGACAGGCATTCACTGATTTTAAGGAAGATTTTTTCTTTTTTTTTTTTCTTTGTAGAGACAGAATCTCACTTTATCACCCTCAGTAGAGTGCTCACAGCAACCTCCAACTCCTGGGCTTAGGCGATTCTCTTGCCTCAGCCTCCCGAGTAGCTGGGACTACAGGCGCCTGCCACAACACCCGGCTATTTTTCTGTTTTGCAGTTGAGCTGAGGCCGGGTTTGAACCCACCACCTTCGGTATATGGCTGGTGCCCTACTCGATGAGCCACAGGTGCTGCCCGAAGATGTTGTTTTGTGATAAGTACCCAGACACAAAGCAGAATGAAGCAGAATGAATCAAATACAGACTGTCTGGCTTCTCCACGCAGCTGAGTCTTTGGGAATACCCTGCATCTCTCTCTCTCTCTTTTTTTTTTTTGAGACAGAGCCTCAAGTTGTCACCCTGGGAAGAGTGCTGTGGCATCACAGCTCACAGCAACCTCAAACTCCTGGGCTCAAGAGATTTTCCTGCCTCCACCTCCCAAGTAGCTGGGACTATAGGTGCCTGCCACAACACCTGGCCATTTTTTGGTTGCAGCTGTCATTGTTGTTTGGTGGGCCCGGGCTGGACTGGAACCCACCAGCTCAGGTGTATGTGGCTGGTGCCTTAGCCGATTGAGCCACAGGCACCGAGCCTACCCTGCATCTCTTTGGAGTGGAAGATTATGAAATGAGGAAAACCTTAATTTCAAAACTGGACACATCTTTGTAAATCAAGGACACCCCACTTGAGAAAAGTGCTCCCAGAATCCTCATCCACACACAAAATCTAAACAATGACTTTTTAAATTACAAACTAAGTGTCTAAAATTTATGTCTTGGCTCAGGTCCTATAGCTCAAGCGGCTAGGGCACCAGTCACATACACTGGAGCTGGCAGGTTCAAATCCAGTCCGGACCTGCCAAACAACAATGACAACTACAACCAAAAAATAGGCAAGTGTTGTGGCGGGCGCCTGTAGTCCCAGCTACTTGGGAGGCTGAGGCAAGAGAATTGCTTAAGCCCAAGAGTTTGAGGTTGCTGTGAGCTGTGACGCCACAGCACTTTACCCAAGGTGACAGCTTGAGACTCTGTCTCAAAATAAATAAATAAATAAATAAAATAAAATTGATGTCTTTACATAAAGCCATGAAATAAAACATCCGCCAGTAACCCCATCCTGTTCCTGAGCCCAGGGAGAGGTCTCCATAGAGATCGCTGCATTTCCCTTCCTTCCCCGTCCCTAAAGCAGGAAGACAGGAATGAACGAGAACAAACAACTTCTAATCTCCTCCACAGCTTGTTGGATTTGCATTATTTAAATATATGAGAAGCACCAATAATTGAGAAATTATTCCCACATTTAAAGAATGCCAAACAATGAACCATTTCTTCTTCAGACCTAATCCGGCCCATTTCCGTTTTCCTCTTAGCACACTGTGTAGAATTACCCGAAGTGTCACTTCCTAGAACACTTGATTATTTATACAAGGTAGGCAAGACTTCTCTGGCAGTATTTATTTTGCTCATTTTAGACTTGATGATTAGAGCCTTCTCAGATTTTCCTTTTTTAGAGGCTTCTCAAGTATTGAAGGTGTTAGATCCATTTTGTACTTTCCTTTTAAAAATAAAGGTTATCCTTTGGGGAGAGGGGTGAGGAGATAAGGCAGAATCTAATAGTACAAATCTTCCAACTCTTTCCTTGTTGGAGTTACACCTTAGCAATCATTGTAAAGAAAGTATTTTGCAAGTTATACATCAGTGCATTTTAATAGCTTCAGAAAGGGGATTTCCCAGAGGGCCTAGGAGGAGAACAAAAGGATTTGCATCTCCTTTTCCCAGAGCCTAAGTGGATTTTTCCTGAGCCGCTTTTCCAAGTGAAATTTTGGAGGGAGGATGGTCACAACAATGTTCATGCTTTTGTTGTTGGCACAGTTGTGGTTTTAATGTGGAAAAAATAAAGAACGCATAATTGTGCATTCTACACACTCTTTTACCCTGCAGTGTTTTTTTTGTTTGTTTGTTTGTTTGTTTGTTTTGCAGTTTTGCCGGGGCTGGGTTTGAACCCGCCACCCTCAGCATATGGGGCTGGCGCCCTACTCACTGAGCCACAGGTGCCACCCCTACTGTAGTGTTTTATGTGTGCGTGTGGTTTCTAGCCCAACATGGAAAACCCCACTTGACTGTCAGAAATGCCTTATTCTCCCTAACAATTAACACGCACACACACAAAACTTCCCCATTTATGGCAAAGCTGGAAAGTCAAGAGTCCATTCCCTTACCAACTTCTCTTCCTTCCCATCTCCATTCACCAGTCTTCAGGGGCAATGAGCATACTCCTGGTGCAAACTTTGTATACAAGTGGAAAAGGACCAATAGTGTAATAAAAAGGGCTTGGTCACCCAAAGCACTGGCCTCTTCCTCTCTGGGCTAGTTTCTTTTAGGAAAAGAAATACTGGCTCAGCGCCTGTGGCTCAACGGGCTAAGGCACCAGCCACGTACACCTGAGCTGGCGGGTTCGAATCCAGCCCGGACCCGCCAAACAACAATGACAGCTGCAACCAAAAAATGGCCGGGCGTTGTGGCAGGAGCCTGTAGTCCCAGCTACTTGGGAGGCGGAGGCAAGAGACTCGCTTGAGCCCAGGAATTGGAGGTTGCTGTGAGCTGTGATGACACAGCACTCTATCCAGGGTGACAGCTTGAGGCTCTGTCTCAAAAAAAAAAAAGAAATGCCAAGACCTCTCTTCAGTTGTTTTAGGCAGAGTAGTCCAGAGGTGGTAGGTGGGCATGTGGATTCAGCTTTTTCATTGAGAGTCTGCAAATGCTTTCCTTTTCTCTCTCCTTTTTTTTTTTTTTGAGCCATAATCTCACTTTGTTGCCCCTGGTAGAGTACCATGGCATCATACCTCACAGCATCTCAAATTCTTGGGCTCTAGTGATTCTCTTGTCTCAGCCTCCCAAGTAGCTGTGACAACAGGCATCTGCCACAACTAGAGACTGGGTCTCGCTCTAGCTCAGGCTGGTCTCAAACTCATGAGCTCAGGCGATCTGCCTGCCTCAGCCTCCCAGAGTGCTGGGATTACAGGCATGAGCCACCGTGCCAGGCCCTGCAACCTCTTTTCATTGGCATGCCTAGTCACACTTGTTTTGCCTATCCTAATGTGCAAATAAAATTAAGAATGCGGGGTGGCACCTGTGGCTTAGTCGGTAAGGCGCCAGCCCCATATACCGAGGGTGGCGGTTTCAAACCCTGCCCCTGCCAAACTGCAAAAAAAAAATAGCTGGACGTTGTGGCGGGCGCCTGTAGTCCCAGCTACTCAGGAGGCTGAGGCAAGAGAATTGCCTAAGCCCAGGATTGGGAGGTTGCTGTGAGCTGTGTGACACCACGGCACTCTACCCAGGGCCATAAAGTGAGACTCTGTCTCTACAAAAAAAAAAAAGAATGCGGGCACCTATAGCTCAGCGGCCTGCCAAACAACAATGACAACTACAACCACAACAACAACAAATAGCCAGGCATTGTGGTGGACACCTGTTGTCCCAGCTACTTGGGAGGCTGAGGGAAGAGAATCACTTAAGCCCAAGAATTTGAGGTTGCTGTGAGCTGTGATGCCACAGCACTCTACCGAGGGCGACATACTGAGACTCTGTCTCAAAAAAAAAAAAAAAAAAAGCCGGGCATTGTGGTGGGCGCCTGTAGTCCCAGTTACTTGGGAGGCCGAGGCAGGAGAATCACCTAAGCCCAAGAGCTGGAGGTTGCTGTGAGCTGTGACACCATACCACTCTACAGAGGGTGACAAAGTGAGACTCTCGCTCTTAAAAAAGAAAATGTAGGAATGCCTCTAGGTGCTGTTATGATGATTAAATGAGCTCATATTTGCTGAGAGCTTAGATGAGAGCAAGCATACAGAAGACTCTCTTTTAGGTCAAGCACTCTAGAAGCAGAGCCTGAGATGGGGGTTCTCCTGTGAACTACTGATTAGGGGTCTGCTTACACCAGAAAGGGAAGTTGGACAGAGCAGAGGAGGAGCTGGCAAAGCTATGGTTTGGGGAGAAGTCCAGCCTTAGCCTGGTCCCATGGGGGGCATTGGAGGGTTAAGGTCATTAGCATTTGTCCCACCAAGGCTAGGGGGCTGGGCTGTTCTACTTTACAGTCAGTTCCTGGAGGTGGGATGGAGGTGGGGTGAGTGTGACTCCTCCTACATCTGTCAATGAAGGGTTATTCTTATTATCTTTCAATGGGAGCCTGCCAAGGGGATCTGGGTAGGGTGTTGTAGCATCTACTATGCAAATCAACAATTTGATGACAGTAGCTTCATGTGCTAAGGGGTGAGAGCTCAGAACTGGAGAATGGGGAGACCTGAGTCTCACTTTCCTTATTCAAGCCATTTTTCCCTTTGGTTTCATGAAGCCTTTCCTAAGTCTTCAAATTGAGATTGGCATCCAGGCTTCACTTTTGGACAAACCACAGTTGCATTATAATTGCCTATTTCTATGTTTGGTTGGGGGATTGTGGTTGGAGCATAGACTCTATCTGTTCTCAGCAGCATCTCCACACTCAGCACAAAGTCTGCCCATGGTAGATTTACAAAGTTGTATTTGCTGCCAATCTGAATGGATGGAGGAGATCTCTCACTTCTTCTTCTTTTTTTTTTTGTCGCCCTCGGTGGAGTGCCTTGGCATCACAGCTCACAGCAAACACCAGCTCTTGGGCTTAAGTGATTCTCTTGCTTCAGCCTCCCAAGTAGCTGGGACTACAGGCGCCTGCCACAACGCCTGGCTATTTTTTGTTGTTGTTGTTGCAGTTTGGCTGGGGTCGGTTCGAACCCGCGACCTTCAGTATATGGGGCCGGTGCCCTACTTGATGAGCCACAGGAGCCACTCAAGATCTCTCACTTCTATGAAGGCTCATCAGCACTGGCCCCCTAGAGCTCCTAACTGGATGCAGCTTTCCCCACCCCTTGCTCTATCAGATATTCTTTTCATCTTATTTTTCCTTCTACAAGTCCTTTGAGAAGTGATGTCACCCAGTCTTTCCACCTGTCTCTGTAGGGGTCGGTTTCATTCCAACACATTCCAGCCCCATTCAGACTAGTTTCTAGCAATAGATTTGTGCTTAGTTTGTGAGATTCTAAAGTGACAAGAAATGCTGCTTCAGAACGGCCTGGTTGGGTGGTGAGGTGACTGCACAGTGGGCAGGAAGGGAGGGGAAAAAGAAGGCAGTAGCACGTCCATTGGCAATAAATCCTGCCAATCAGAAGGGAAGGTGTCAGTGTCAGGACACCTGGCACATGTAATATCACAAAGTATTTGCTTTTTTTGGAGACAGAGTCTTACTATGTCGCCCTTGGTAGAGTGCTGTGGCATCACAGCTCACAGCAACCTAGAATTCTTGGGCTTAAGCGATTCTCTTGCCTCAGCCTCCCAAGTAGCTGGGACTACAGGCGCCCACCACAACATCTGACTATTTTTTTTGTTGCAGTTGTCATTGTTGTTTAGCAGGTCCAGGCTGAGCTCGAAACCGCCAGCTTCGGTGTATGTTGCCGGTGCCCTCTCCACTGAGCTAAGAGGGCCCACCAGTATTTGCTTTTTTGATGCTCCTCCCTTTTCTTTGTACACTTAATAATCATCCATGTTTAAGTAAAAGGACTCAAGTGGTGGATTTTCTAGCATAGAACATTCAGGTAGGGTTAGATACTTGGAGATCAAGGAAGTTTCTGCATGGCAGTGGGAGTTGGGGAGGAAAGACCTTCTGTAGTTCCCTGGCAGTGTCTATACTTTTATGTCCTTTTTATTTTATTTATTTATTTATTTTTTATTGAGACAGAGTCTCACTTTGTTGCCCTCAGTAGAGTGCCGTGGGATCACAGCTCATAACAACCTCAAACTCTTGGGCTCAAGCAATTCTCTTGCCTCAGCCTCCCTAGTAGCTGGGACTACAGGTGCCTACCACAATGCCTGGCTGGTTTTTTTTTAGTAGGCCTGGGCCGGGTTTGAACTTATCAGCCCCAGAGCATGTGACCAGAGCCCTCACCACTGAGCTACAGGAGCCCAGCCTCATATCCTTGTTAAAAAACGATGACGACAACTTTTACCTTTTTTTTTTTTCTTTTTTATAGAGACAGAGTCTCACTCTATGGACCTCAGTAGAGTGCCATGGCGTCACACAGCTCACAGCAACCTCCAGCTCTTGGGCTTAGGCAATTCTCTTTTCTTTTTTTTGAGACAGAGCCTCAAGCTTTCACCCTGGATAGAATGCTGTGGCATTACAGCTCACAGCAACCTCCAATTCCTGGGCTCAAGCGAATCTCCTGCCTCCGCCTCTCAAGTAGCTGGGACTACAGGCGCCCGCCACAACACCCGGCCATTTTTTGGTTGCAACCGTCATTGTTGTTTGGCAGGCCTGGGCTGGATTCGAACCCGCCAGTTCAGGTGTACATGGCTGGCGCCTTAGCCCGTTGAGCCACAGGCGCCGAGCCATTAGGCAATTCTCTTGTCTCAGCCTCCCGAGTAGCTGGGACTACAGGCGCTCACCACAATGCCTGGCTATTTTTTTTGTTTTGCCGGGGCTGGGTTTGAACCCGACACCCTCGGTATATGGGGCCAGCGCCCTACCAGTTGAGCCACAGGTACTGCCCCAACTTTTACCTTTACAAAAGTAATATTACCACTTTGCAAAAAATTTGGGCCAGCTGTCAAGGTTCACACTTGCAATCCCAGCACTTTGGGAGGCTGAGGCAGGAAGATTGCTTGAGGCCAGGAGTTTGAGACCAGGATGAGGAAAATAGGGAGACCCGCATCTCTACAAAAAGTAATTTTAAAAAATTAGTCCAGGCTTGTTGCCCGTAGCTCAGTGGTTGGCGTGCTGGCCATATACACTGGGGCTGGCGGGTTCAACCCCAGCCTGGGCCTGCTGAACAACAATGACAACAACAACAACAACAACAAAATAGCTGGGTGTTGTGGTGGGTTCCTATAGTCTCAACTACTTGGGAGGGTGAGGCAAGAGAATCACTTAAGCCCAAGAGTTTGAGGTTGCTGTGAGCTGTGATGCCATAGCACTCTACCTAGGGCAACATAGTAAGACTCTGTCTCAAAAATAAAAACAAAAACAAAAAAATTAGTTCAGGTTGGGGTGGCGCACATCTGTAGTCTCAGACACTCAAGAGACTGAGGAGAGGCTTGGCCCCTGTGGCTCAAGCAGCCAAGGCGCCAGCCACATACACCTGAGCTGGTGGGTTCAAATCCAGCCCGGCCCACCAAACAACAATGACGGCTGCAACCAAAATAATATCTGGGAGTTGTGGCGGGCGCCTGTAGTCCTAGCTACTTGGGAGTTGGAGGCTGGAGAATCGTTTGAGCCCAGGAGCTGGAGGTTGCTGTGAACTGTGATGCCATTGCACTCTATCCAGGGCAACAGCTTGAGGCTCTGTCTCAAAAAAAAAAAAAAAAAGGCTCGGCGCCTGTGGCTCAACCGCCTAATGCGCCAGCCATGTACACCTGAGCTGGCAGGTTGGAATCCAGCCCAGGCCCGTCAAACAATGACGGCTGCAACCAAAACATGGCCGGGCGTTGTGGCAGGCGCCTGTAGTCCCAGCTACTTGGGAGGCAGAGGCAGGAGACTCGCTGGAGGCCAGGAATTGGAGGTTGCTGTGAGCTGTGATGCCACAGCACTCTATCCAGGGTGACAGCTTGAGGCTCTGTCTCAAAAAAAAAAAAAAAAAAATTGAGGAGAGAGGATTGCTTGAGCCCAGAAGTTCCAGGTTGCGGTGAGCTGTGATCATGCATGCCACTGTACTCCAGGCCAACAGAGGGAGATACTGTCTCTCTCTCTCTCTTTTACACACACACAAAGGTAATTAAACAAAATGAAGAAATACTATTGTGAGCATTTTAGGACTTTTTTTTGAGACAGATGTTGCCCTGGGTAGAGTGTTGTGACATTACAGCTCACAGCAACCTCAAACTCTTGGGCTTAAGTGATCCTCTTGCCTCAGCCTCCCAAATAGTGGAACTACAGGTGCCCCGCCACAAGGCCCAGCTTTTTTAGAGATGAGGTTTCGCTCTGGCCTCATACCTGTGAGCTCAGGCAATCCACCTGCCTCGGCCTCCTATAGTACTAGGATTACAGGCATGAGCTTCCGCGCCTGGCCAGGACATTTGCCTTGAATCTCTTCCCTTATGTATCTCGATTTGAGTTACTTAGACTTTTTACTACTTTTTTTTTTTTTTTTGTAGAGACAGGGTCTCACTTTATCGCCCTCGGTAGAGTGCCGTGGTGTCACACAGCTCACAGCAACCTCCAACTCCTGGGCTTAGGCGATTCTCTAGCCTCAGCCTCCCGAGTAGCTGGGACTACAAGCGTCCGCCACAATGCCTGGCTATTTTTCTGTTTTCGCAGTTCGGCCGAGGCCGGGTTGGAACCTGCCACCTTTGGTATATGGGGCCTGCGCCCTACTAGATGAGCCACAGGCGCCGCCCTATTACTTTTTTTTTTTTAATCTCTGTAACAGTGTTAAACCTTCCTGATACTGCCCTGCATTTCCTGGCATAATGTCTTTTTTTTTCAGTTTTTGGCCGGGGTTGGGTTTGAACCCACCACCTCCGGTATATGGGGTCGGCACCCTACTCCTTTGAGCCACAGGCGCCATCCCTGGCATAATGTCTTAAGGATAAGAGATTTGGGGCAAGACACAGCACCAACTCTGGAGATTCAGTTTCCTTAGCTATGAGCCATGAGTAGAACAGAAGTTACTACGTAGGTTTAAAGTTTAGGAGTTGACCTGGCTTCCTCGACTACAGTGGCCTACTCGGGACTCTGCTCAAACAATCAGATACCACAGACTGGACAAAAATCTCAGGGAAGGTCAAGGAGCCACCATACAGTGTGGGGACCCCAGGTCGGCCCTTTGGGGGCTGACGCGGCCCCCGCCCCAGGTGCGCAAAGGTGAGGAACCCAGACCTCCAAGGCCTGGGAGAGGGTGAAGCAAGGTGACTGCCCTTCTCCCCAGGAATTGTTTGGGCCCCAGGAGTCAGCCTCAGGCAAGCCGAGCCTGCAGCCCGGGTGGGGCGTAGTCCTCTTGGCCCTCCTTCCTCTCCGTGGTGGCCCGGGGGCGGACTGACGCGGCGGCGCCCATCCTGGCCCCGGTGTGGTTTCCCAAGGCCGGAGGAGGTGGTGCAGCAAGGGGGAAGGGGGAGGAGCACGCGGAAGAGGAGGATGAAGGAGGAGGAGAGTAGCTGGAGAGAGTTGGGGGAAGGGGCTGGGGAGTAACGGAGAACCGGGGAGAGGACCCCCGAGCGAGACTGGAGGAGGAGCAGCCGAGAGTGGACACACGTGTGTGTATGTGTGTGGTGAGGGGAGTAAGAAGGGGCGGAGCCACGGGCGGGGGTGGAGAAGCAGAGGCGGTGGGAACGAGCCTCTGAGAAAGACTTAGGGAGGAGCAGCGGGAGGGACGGATAAAGAGAGGCGGAGCACCGGGTGGAGGCGGGGCTTGTGGGCGTCCCGCCTCTCCCGACCCGGTTGCGCGAAAGAACGAAGATGGCCGGGTGCGCAGCGGGAACCCAGGAGTCGCCGGCAGTGCCGGCTGCAGCTGCGAAGCCAGGTCTGTGACTTCGCGTGCGGCAGCGACTCGGGCGGAGCGGGAGGCGCAGGCAGCGGCGCTCAAGGCCGGACGGGCGCCTGTGCGAGGGCGCCGGGCGGAGGATGCGCTGGGCGCGGCGGGCGGCTCCCCGCAGCCGCCCCCGCGCCCCGGGCGCAGGGCCTTAGTGCTGGCGGAGGAGGCGGCGCGCGCGGGGCGGCCGGGCGGCGGCGGAGCCCGCGCCGTCATGCCCTGGCTGAGCGGCGGCCGGCGGCGACGGCGAGGACAGCCGCCCGAGGCCCCTCGGGAGCCGCCGCCCGTGCAGCCCCAGCGGGAGCCACAGTCGCCGGCGCCCCCAGCCGCTGCCCCCACGCCCCCAGCGCCGCCGGCGAGGGCTCGGGAGAGCGCGGAGCTGCCGCTGCCCGCTGGCTGGGAGGAGGCGCGCGACTACGATGGCCGCGTCTTCTACATCGACCACAACACGCGTCAGACGTCTTGGATCGACCCTCGCGACCGGTAAGGGGGCCAGAGGGGGGCGTGGGCGCTACCAGTGGGGCCGCCGGCCGGCGCCTCAGCTGATGCTCTGGCTACACGCCCCGCGCAGCGCAGGCCCGCCAAAAGCCCCTGGGCCCTGGCAAAGATCTGGGCGCTTTCACTCCCCTGGCCAGGATGCGCCTGGAGCCCTCCTGTCCAGGCTGCCATCGTGATGCCCCCATCCCTTGGACTTAGGGAGAAGAACGAGGACACCAGGGAGCCCTCTGGGTCTGGGTGAAGATCTTGCGTTCCTGGGGCAAGAGACCCACCTCCCCCTTCGGCACTGACCGAGGATCAAGGTGTCCCCTCTCTGGGCCTCGAGACCTCAGATCGCGGAGGCCGGGCCTCCTCCCGGTCCCCAGCCGCAGGGCGGACGCTCTGACTCGATTCCCTCACGTCACCCGCTGTCCGGCGCCTGGGAGCTGGGCGCCTGGAATTTCCTCTCCCAGGGCTAACAGATGGCCCTCTTTTCCTTTCTCTGGGGTAGCCTCGCCCATCCCTGCCTCGGGCCTCGGTGGCCCACCACACGAGCTCTAGTTCTAAAGGCGTTCTGGCCCGTGGTGGCGAGATGAGGCTGTCACCTTGTATGTGAAACGTGCGCCCCGGCTTCGGAGTGTGGGCTCCCTGTCTGGCGGGCTCAGCCTGGTTTTCATCCAAAGCTTGATGCCAGACAGGCACTTGAGGGATTCCCAACCCTTTTGGAGTTAGGGGAGTCTGTTCCCAAACACTCTCGGTTGCTCTTTAGGGCCTTAAACATCAAGCGAGTTAAAGTTCTGTTTGAAATAGCCTTCTGTACTGCGGCCAGCATAGAATATGATTAGTCCCATATGCTTTTGGAATAAACGAAAAACAAGAGTTGTACTTCACATCTCCTTTTTTTGCAAGATATGCATGGGGGTACAAAACTGTCTTATTCATGTATAAAAATCCGATCAAGTTAAAACGGATTCTTATAAAAAGCACCACCAGATTTCATTTAGTTAATTTCATATAACGAAACTTTTCCTTAACTTTCTGCTCCCTTGTCTACTGGCTTCAATAGTTCAACTGCTTTTAGAGAGATGTATGTTTTGTGGAATTGGGAATTCTGTGGAAACCAAGTGTTTCCACTGGTTATCTGATACCTTGTCCTCTCTAGAGCAATTTCTCTCCGCCCAGTGCCTGAGTGCCAAAAAGGAAATACCGGAGGCTTCCCAGTGATTTCAAGACTTGAAAAGGCCCAGTGTGGTGACATTGTGCCTGCTTCCTCCTACCTACGCAGGAAAAGCAGCCTGCATGGCACTGGCATTTGCAAATAAACTTTTGAGGAGAGAAGCTGCTGAATTGATTGAAGATTTCTCTGTGTTCAGATAGGGAAAAACAAAACAAAAGGATCATGGTTCCCTAAGTTTCTCTCTGACCATTGCAAACCCTTGAACTCAGAAACTTATATAAATCCTAGCCTAATTTCATGGGTTAAAAAAAAAGATGCTTAGTTATTTTGAAAATCAGGTGAGATCATATTATAATTTTAACCAAAGGCTAGAGCCCCAGCTGTTTGATCAAGCCTTGGAAGGTTCTGGAATTGGTAGAACTGCTTGGAATGTAGTGTCCTTTTATACTGTTGTGTCTGTGTTAAAATCCCAAACAACTGGAAAATGAACCAATTAAAAATAGTGTTTTACTTAGAAAAAGCTAAGCTCATTTTCTGATGGTGATATAAAACAGTTGTGTGTGGGTATTCATGCTGAAAGATATAAATGTAAGAATTTTTGTTTAAATGTTATAACCTGCCAAGTAAGTGAGCAGACCCTACAGAAATCTCTGTAGCTTGTAAAATCTTTGTTTCCATTTATTTCGTACAGATTTCCTATGTTCCTTTTTCTAGAAATCTGTTTGTTACTGAATAGCATTTTTTCAATCTTTTTAGACATCATTTATGTTACGATTTTTAAAAAGTCTTGTTTCAAATGTTGAAGGTGTCAATTGAGCGAATAAAAGTGAATATTTTACTTTTTTTTGTAAAGTAAAAATGTGTGCTTTTATGAGACATTGTTTTTACAGTGAGTGAAAATTCAGCAGGGGACAGCTTGAACTTCAGCTCCCAGAATACCTTGCCCGAAATATGTATGGAATGTTCTGCAAGCCACAGACATTTAAGTGGAGTCTGCAGAGCTGTTATAGTCATTCTTTCTCTTTTAAAACAGAACGTTGCTGATTTCTATAGGTGACCTGTTATCCTTTAAAATTGTAATTAACTTTTATTATATGCAAAGAACTGTATGTCAGACTGCAATGTTTTCTCCATTTGTATCTGGCAGTTAAAACTATTTTTGAGTCCGACCAGAAAATGGTGTTCAAGAAATGAGGACTTTCTCCAACAGCTTTCAAATCTAGAATTGACAGGAAAGAGGAAAATAAATAGGAGTTTTAAAAAAAGAAAATGCACTTATGAAGGAAGAAGTAAATGAATATAGTACGTCAGGTGAAAGTTATTGACTTTAAAAATCGTTTTCTATGTAATTTAGTAAAAACTGTATAGCATAAAATATGCTACTCTAAGCAAAAGTAACTGAGGGCCAAGGGTTCTAAACAAAATCTCTTCTAGAGTTTTATAGTAATTCCATTCAGTGCTGTGTTTAATAGCATTTGATATTGCCAGCTCAGAGCATGTTGGTGAATTATTGTAACTCTATTTTTTAAAGTTACAACAAAGAAGATTTATAAACTTAAGGAAACATCTTTACAGATGTGGCTATGATTAAAGAATCTCAGTATTTTAAAAACAGAATTTTTTAGTTTGGTTTTGAACCTACGCTATGTTTAAATTCATTGTTTCTATATATCAGTACTGTCCATGTGATTTTCATAGTTCATTGGGAATCATATCCAAAAACTTTGTTAACAAGTACAAAGTTAACTTGCCATTTCTATGGCTGGTAGTTTCCCTATGTGAGTCTTGTGTGGTTTACTTTAGTGGCATACATGTATTCTGCATTTAACTTGGAGTACAATGACCACCTTATAGAAAGGTATTTACCATTTGGGCAGAAAATATGGGAAGAACATTTTTGCAGTGCCTTTGACAGTTGTGTATATTGTTTAAGTATTATTCTATAGATGGGCTGAGTGGTTGAAACTTAGTTCTATTTCTTATAACTCAGTTGGAATTGTATAATACTGGAAATGCCAGCTGCTGGCAGCTTAAGAATGGTGAAAAACAATCACATTTGAGATCGAAACAGAATGTAAGTAATTATGATGATGGTGGAAACCCAAGATTAAGTCCTGGAGTAAGGTTTTTGGAGACCCATTTGTTCACTAGATAGGATTTGATTTGTGCCACATGGAGGAATTCTTTGGTACCTTAAAAGTCCTCTGAACAAGCTTTTTTTTTTTTTTTTGAGACAGAGCCTCAAGCTTTCACCCTGGACAGAGTGCTGTGGCTTCACAGCTCACAGCAACCTCCAATTCCTGGGCTCAAGCGAGTCTCATGCCTCCACCTCCCAAGTAGCTGAGACTACAGGTGCCCGCCACAACGCCCGGCCATTTTTTTGGTTGCAGCTGTCATTGTTGTTTGGCGGGCCCGGGCTGGATTCGAACCCACCAGCTCAGGTGTACGTGGCTGGTGCCTTAGCTGCTTGAACCACAGGTGCCGAGTCTGAACAAGCTTTTGCTTTAAGGAGAAAACAATCTATGGGTCTGGAATTTGCCAGGTTGGAGCCTAATTTTAACAGAACCACATGACATTTCTACCTTCTTGGAACCTTTATTCAGTATTAACTAATAGGAGGTTTACTATATTTATCCCACAGAATCTATTTCTAGATTATATAAATTGTCCTGGTCAAGCATTTTGAAAGACAAGTAATAATTTCTTCATTTTTCATTTTTTAAGGTTATGGGTAGCGTTTGTGTGAACATAGAGCATTCTGGTTTTAAAACCATAAGGGGTTGGCCCCTGGAAGAAGCTTGTCTTGCTTCTATTTAGTTTGTCTGTACCTACCTGTTAGTCTAATATCTTTTCTTTCCATTTATTTATTTATTTATTTATTTATTTATTTATTTATTTATTTAGACAGAGCCTAAAGCCATTGCCTTGGGTAGAGTGCCATGCCATCAGAGCTCACAGCAACCTCCAACTTAGGGGCTTTGCCATCAGAGCTCACAGCAACCTCCAACTTAGGGGCTTAAGCAATTCTCTTGCCTCAGCCTCCTAAGTAGCTGGGACTACAGGCACCCACCACAACGCCCGGCTATTTTTTGGTTGTAGTTGTCATTGCTGTTTGGCAGGCCCGGGCTGGATGTGAACCCGCCAGGTCTGGTGTATGTGGCTGGTGCCTTAGCTGCTTGAGCTACAGGCACTGAGCTACTTTTTTTTTTTTTTTTTTTAAAGAAAAGTGAATGCAAACGTCATTTCCAAAAATAGCTTCTTAATGTTTGAAAATCTCCAAGTTTCCTTTTTTCCTTTCAGTCTGATTTGGGAAGTGGAAATAACATGTATCACCCATCTCTGCTAGTTTCTACTTCAGGTGCCTGTGGGTCAGGTGACATGTTCAAGGTCACCTGGTAAGCCTGGGATGGGCTTCTTGACTTCCAGCCTGGATCCTTTAGCTAAAATTGGCTATCATTCCAATACATTCAGTACAATTAATCTAATTTTAAACTAAGTTAAATTCTACTGAGTTTACTTATCCCCATTCAAATCAAATAAAGTAAAGAAATACTTTAGCTGGGCGTTGTGGCGGGCCCCTGTAGTCCCAGCTACTCGGGAGGCTGAGGTAAGAGAATCGCCTAAGCCCAGGAGTTGGAAGTTGCTGTGAGCTGTGTGATGCCACAGCACTCTACCGAAGGCGATAAAGTGAGACTCTGTCTCTACAAAAAAAAGAAAAAAAGAAAAAAAAAGAAATACTTAATGGAGATGCTTGGCCTTCTGTGTGCTTGGGACTATATGTGGAGACCAAGTCTGTCTGGGAGACAGGAGGCAGACATATAAAATGGAGACAATAATGGTCACAGGCATCCCAGGATTAATTCAGTTCCTCAGGTGGTGATCACTTCCAAGCGGAGGAGAGAGGGCTTACTTGAGCCTGGGGTGCTCTATCTCCTTGTCACTTGACTTAGTGGCCTCCCTGCCCACAGCCAACGAGGGACAGTGTCTGACTCCAGAGTTGAGCCTTGGTTCCCTGTATGAGCTGGACCCTCCCTTGACTGGGTAACTGTGTGCCCCTTGTACCATGTTACACTCAGTGGTTAGGTTGTTAAAAATAATTTTTTATAAAATTATTCATATATAATGAATATTCATATATAATAATTATATGTAATAATAGATGAAATATTCATATATAATTTACCATCCTTACCACTTTTAAGTATGCAGATCATTGGTAAGAAATACATTCATATTCTTTTTTTTTTCTTTCCTCCCCTTCCCCACTGGTTAATTTTTTCTTTTTCTGAAACAGAGTCTCACTTTGTCATACTTGGTAGACTGTTGTGGTATCGTAGCTCATAGCAACCTCAAACTTCTGGGCTCAGGTGATTCTCTAGCCTCAGTCTCCCAAGTAGCTGAGATGACAGGCGCCTACCACAATGCCTGGCTATTTTGCTTAGGTTGGTCTTGAACTCCTGAGCTCAAGTAGTCCACCCACCTTAGCCTCCCAGAATTCTAGGATTGTAGACGTAGCCACCGCACCTGCCTGCCCTCTGGTTATTTTAATCTTGCATTCATATTGTTTGATATTTAATGGTCCTTAAAAGATGTCCATGTTCTGGTCCCTGAAAGCTGTTACTAAATTACCCTCCATGGCAAAAGACTTTGCAGATGTGATTAAGGTAAGGATCCTGAACTAGGGAGATGAACCTGGATTATCTAGGTGGGCTGATGTAAATATAAGGAGTCTTACAAGAGGGAGACAGGAGTGTGAGGTCAGAGACAGAGATGTGACAGCAGAAGCAGAGATTGGACTCATGTGGCCATGAGCCAAAGAATGCAGCCGGTTTCTAAAAGCTGGAAAAGGTGAGGAAGTGGATTCTTCCCTAGAACCTATGTGAATAGAAGGGAGCCCTGCTGACACCTTGATTTTAGCTGAGTGAAACTGGTTTTGGACTTCTGACCTCCAGAACTGTAAGGTTATAAATTTGTGTTGTTTTAAGCCATTTGGTTTGTGGCAATTTGTTACAGCATCAATGAGAAATTAACACACCCCTGTGTGTTGTTTTCAATGGAAGCATCTGGACAGCTTAGTGTCTTTGATAACAACCACAACAGCTGACATTTCTTACATGCTTAGGCAGGTCCTGTGCCAGGCATTTTATATCCATTTTTTCTCTTTGGTTCCTCATAATACCCTTAGTGGGTCCTCATTTCTTGTGGACAGAGCATGGAGTCTTATCATGCTGGGATTCACATCAGATGATATGCACCAACTCTTATCTGGTTAGCTAGTCAAATATGGGGGTGGGGGCAGCCTGGATTTCTGGAAACCATTGAAGTTCTTCTTTTATCTTTTTTTTGAGACAGAGTCTTACTTTGTCACCCTTGGTAGAGTGCTGTGGCGTCATAGCTCACAGCCACCTCAAACTTCTGGGCTCAAGTGATGCTTCCCGAGTATCTGGGACTACAGGTGCCCATCACAATGCCTGGCTATTTTTTTTTTTTTTTTTTTTTTTTTTAGTTTCTTGAGACAGAGCCTCAAGCTGTCACCCTGGATAGAGTGCTGTGGCATCACAGCTCACAGCAACCTCCAATTCCTGTGTTTAAGTGAGTCTCTTGCCTCTGCCTCCCAAGTAGCTGGGACTACAGGTGCCTGCCACAACGCCCTGCCATTTTTTGGTTGCAGCCGTCATTGTTGTTTGGCGGGCCTAGGCTGGATTCGAACCTGCCAGCTCAGGTGTACGTGGCTGGCGCCTTAGCCTGTTGAGCCGCAGGCACCAAGCCATGCCTGGCTATTTTTAGAGAAGGGGTGTTGCTCTTACTCAGGCTGGTCTTGAACTTGTGAGCTCAGGTAATCCAACTAGCCTTGGCCTCCCAGAGTGCTAGGATTACTAGCTGAGCCACTGTGCCTGGCCGGAGGTTTTCTTGTGTGGTGACAGTTGTGAGCTAGAGAGGTTGGGTACTAGGGCTAGAAAAGGCAGGGATTATGTCAGAGAAATTGCGATGGAAACAAGAAATGCAGAGGATTTAGCTAATGCTTGAACTAAGGCAGGTGAAACCAGAAGGGGGCTATAGAAATCTTGCTGACACCTGAGGAGAATGTCACTGGGGCCAACCTAAGTTCTGTTTACTCCACTAAGAAGTCTTCATTGTTGATTGCTGTTATTTTGTGTTTACAATAACTTGGTTTCATGGATAAATACATTGAGCTATTCAAGTTACTGTATTGCTGATGGGCAGTGTCCTAAAAGGTATCCAAAGCAAGAAAGTGTTACCTTGACACTGTTGTTATTTGGGGGAGGTGAGGGGTGATTCCTTGTTGCAGGGAATGTCATGTCTAGCATAGGATGTTTGGCAGCATCACTGGCCTCTACCCACTAGGTCTAGATGCTAGTAGCAAACTTCCCTCCACCCCTCCAAGTTCTGATAGTCAATAATGTTCCCAGACATTACCAAATGTCCCCAGGGGAGCAGTATCCACTTTTTTTTTTTGAGACGGGATCTCACTCTGTTACCCCAGGGGTAGAGTGCCCTGGTGTTATAGCTCATAGCAACCTCAAAGTCTTCGGTTGAAGCGATCCTCTTGCCTCAACCTCCTGACAATATTTGCTTGTTGAGAACTGCTGAGCTCTCTCTATTTACCTGGTTACAGTGATTCATCATCATCATCATCATCATCATCATTATTATTATTATTATTATTTACAGTTTTTGGCCAGGGCCGGGTTTGAACCCACCACTTCCAGTATATGGGGCTGGTGCCCTACTCCTTGAGCCACAGGGTGCTACCCCAGTGATTCATGTTTAGCAGCTAAATTTGTTTCCAGCAGCTTATTAGTTCCTGAGATGCTACACCAGTGGTTCTCAACCTTCCTAATGCCTCGACCCTTTAATACAGTTCCTCATGTTGTGGTGACCCCCAACCATAAAATTATTTTTGTTGCTACTTCATAACTGTAGTTTTGCTACTGTTATGAATCGTAATGTAAGTATCTGATATGCAGGATGTATTTTCATTGTTACAAAGGGGTTGCGACCCACAAGATGAGAACTGCTGTGCTACAGAAAGGCCTGATTTTTGTGATTCCATGAACAGATGTGAAATATGTTTATATGAAAAACTCTGAACCAGGCTTGGCGCCTGTGGCTCAACGGGCTAAGGCGCCAGCCACTTACACCTGAGCTGGCGGGTTCAAATCCAGCCCGGGCCCGCCAAACAACAATGATGGCTGCAACCAAAAAATGGCCGGGCGCTGTGGCGGGAGCATTTAGTCCCAGCTACTTGGGAGGCAGAGGCAAGAGATTCTCTTGAGCCCAGGAATTAGAGGTTGCTGTGAGCTGTGTTGCGACGGCACTCTATCCAGGGTGACAGCTTGAGGCTCTGTCTCAAAAAAGAAAAACTTTGAACCAGTATACAAAACTGGGAACGAGTTAATGTGAGTTTATTCTTCAATTCTTTTTTTTTTTAAAGAACACTTTTTATTGTGTCTCTCTTTTTTTTGTTGTTTTTGACGTTTTTGGCCAGGGCTGGGTTTGAACCCTCCACCTCCAGTATATGGGACCAGCGCCCTACTCCTTGAGCCACAGGCGCGGCCCCCTTTTTTTCTTTTGAGACAGAGTCTCGCTATGTCACCCTGGGTAGAGGCTATGGCATCACAGTTCACAGCAACCTCAAAATCTTGGGCTTAAGCAATTCTTTTGCCTCAGCCTCCCAAGTAGCTGGGACTATAGGCACCTGCCACAATGCCTGGCTATTTTTTTGCTGTAGTTGTCATTGTTATTTTTAGCAGGCCTGGGTTGGGTTCGAACTGGCCAGTCCCAGTGTATGTGGCTGACGCCCTAACCACTGAACTATAGGCGCCGAGCCTTATTCTTTAATTCTTAGAATACTCTCAATTGGTAGGTATTTACTGACTGTCGAGGGTATACATGTATGCAGTGGAACAGGAGAAAATGAGTTTGTTCACACTTCAGTGTTCTGTAGTGACCTAGAGAACTGGATTGGCCTTTTCAATGTGTGCTCATGCATATCTGTCTGGCAGGGGAGGGGTCAGGCTGCCCAAGATGCCCTGAGCCATTAGATGCCTCCTCCTGTGGTTGAAGAAGGGGTGAAAGGAATGCTTCTGCCTTAGCTCAGAAGATGTAGATATACAGAACATTTTGAAAGACTGTGGAATCACCAGCACTTTCCATCTGGAGGATTCTTTTTATTTCTTTAAAGCAGAAGGGGCTGCGAGAGAGAGTGGGAAGGAAGGAGGAATGTGACGAGAGAATGGGGAGCTGACTGTGCCAACCCCCAGGCCACTAGCCCTGGAGTGTCAGTGGGTGGATCTTAACCTGGGCAGAGAGCACCTACTATCATGGGTGAGCCTTTCTAGGCTGCCTGGAGCTTGGCCAGGAAACCATGTAGCCACTGCAGGAGCCACACTCTTTCTGCCACTTAGAGCTCTGTCCCGGGGGCAGGTGCCTGTCTGTAGCATGGGGGAGACCTTGGAGTGTGGGGTCCCTTGTATTTACCCTAAAAATTATCTCTGTTTTAAAAATTGAGATATTGGGCACCTATAGCTCAATGGTTAGGGCACTAGCCACATGCTCCAGGGCTGGTGGGTTTGAACCCGGCCCTGGACCTGCTAAACAAACAAACAAACAAACAAAAAATCTGGGCGTTGTGATGAGCACTTGTAGTCCCAGCTACTGGGGAGGCTGAGACAAGAGAATCACTTGATCCCAAGAGTTTGAGGTTGCTGTGAGCTGTGACATTATAGCACTCTACTGAGTATGACAAAGTGAGACTTTGTCTCAATTAAAAAAAAAATTGAGATATTCACATACTATAAAAGTTACAGTTTAGTGGATTTTGGCATATTTACCAAGTTGTGCAACTATCACCACTATCTAATTCTTACTACTCCTAAAAACCCTATTAATAGTTGCTCCCCATCCCCCATCCCCTGGCAATCAGGAATCTGTTTTCCATCTCTATAGAACGGCCTGTTATGGACATTAAACAGGGACCTCCCTGGGGCACCTGTGGCTCAAAGGAGTACAGCACTGGCCCCATATGCCAGAGGTGGTGGGTTCAAACCCAGCCCCAGCCAAAAAAAAAAAAAAAATAAATAAATAATAAAAATAAACAGGGACCTCCCTGTATATTTCTTTGCACCTTCCTGTGAATCTGTAATTATTTCAAATTTAAAAGTTTATAAAAGAAATTAGAGAATGAAGGAACCAAGCAGAGGTCCACTTATTTGTAGTTAAATAAATCTTTAAATCATCTCCTTTCCTTTAACTCATTTAGATTTGATTCTGCTTTGTATAGTAGTACTTAGCATCTAGTAGGTCCATAATACATGTTTGTTGAATGTAATTATGTCTGTAGAGACAGGTTTTATTTGTGATGATCATTTTGTATTTCTTTCTTTTTTTTTTTTTTGGTTGGGGCCGGGTTTGAACCTGCCGCCCTCGGTATGTGGGGCCGGCGCCCTACTCCTCCAGCCACAGGCGCCGCCTGATCATTTTGTATTTCTGTATTTCACGGAGTTTTTCTTATATACAGTCTCCTAGAGTTCTCAAGAGCAGTCTTTCCATGGCCATTCCTTGTCTTGACTCTGGGGATGTGACCCTCCCTGTAGCTCCTAAAGAAGTCCTTATTGCTCTAAGCCAGTGGGTCTCTATTGAGGAGGATCCCCTCCCCCTACTACAGGGGCATTTGGCAACAGAGACATTTTTGGTTATTACTCACTGAGGGTGAATTCTACTGGTATCTAGTATAGAAGTCAAGGATGCTGCTGAATGTCGTACAGTACACAGGGCAGTTCCCACCACAACAAAGAATGATCCAGTCTGAAATACCAATAGTGCCTTAGAGAGCTGGAAGCCCTCATACAACCTCTAGCCCACAATTGGCTGAGGCAGGAATACATGACCCAGAACTGTGAGGGGAGGTATGAGCTGGGCATGGCTGGGGAGAAGGCTCCTTGTCCTCATCTACATGGAAGGAACTCCTGATTGCTGCTCTGTCTCCATGTAAACCTGGAGCTAGGTAGCAGCCCTCAAAACCAGGAGAGAGCTGGCTGAGAAGCTGAGAGTGGTGGAGTGGAAAGACACTTTTTTGATAGGGTGGGTGGGTAGATGAATTAGCTTATGGAACTGTCTGCCCTTGGTATCTTTTCTTATGTGAAGTGTGAGGTCACAGCATCTCCTTATTACCCTTAAACCCAGAATTGGAGTTCTGGGTTTTTTTTTTTTTCCCAGCCAGCTAAGGCTTTCTCACTCATGTGTTTTCTATCACTTCTTCTTCTTTTTTTTTTTTTGTAGAGACAGAGTCTCACTTTATCACCCTCGGTAGAGTGCCGTGGCATCACACAGCTCACAGCAACCTTCAACTCCTGGGCTTAGGCGATTCTCTTGCCTCAGCCCCCCGAGTAGCTGGGACCACAGGCGCCCCCGACAACGCCCGGCTATTTTTCTGTTTTTGCAGTTCAGCTGAGGCCGGGTTTGAACCTACCACCTTCAGTATGTGGGGCCAGCACCCTACTCGATGAGCCACAGGCGCCGCCCTTTTGTGACTTCTTGCACCATACATTTTATAATTGGCATTCTTACTGGTGTATAGTCTGCCACTGAGAAACCATGTTTGATTACTAAATATTCCTCTATTTTTCATCATTTAGATTGCCCCCTGATATTTATGATTCTGTAAGTACCATAATTATAATGCTGCTTATGTGCAGTTCTTTTCTCTGTATACTTTTTTCTTAACATTTGCCTTAGGAGATAGTTCTAGGCTTGGGATGAATGCATCCCACTGTTTTTTGTCTGTTTTAATACACTTATAGTTTGGAATGTTTTAGAGTTACAGAAAAGTTGCAAGGGGCTATTTCCCTGCTGCTAACATTTCTACTATGGTATATTTGTGAAAACTAAAACACCAATCTTGATACATTATACTGGTAACCAAACTCTAGATATTTGGATTTCCGCAGTGTCCCCACTCACATTCTTTTTCTGTTTTAGTGGTTTTAAAAACTATTAGATTGGTGGGTGCCCGTAGCTCAGTGGTCAGGGCGCCGGCCACATGCACCAGGGCTGGTGGGTTTGAACCTGGCCTGGGCCTGCTAGAACAAACAAACAAACAAAAGCCAGTTGTTGTGGCAGGACCTGTAGTCCCAGCTACTAGGGGAGACTGAGGCAAGAGAATCGCTTGAGCCCCAGAGTTTGAGGTTGCTGTGAGCTATCACGCCACCACCACTACTGAGATACACAAAGGGAGATTATTTAAAAGAAAAAGAAACTATTAGATTGTTTTTTGTATGTTCAACCTAATATTGTATTTATAAGTTTGTCCTAATCTATTTTGTGGGTATGCTTTTGTATAATTGACAGCCTTCTTAGACTTGCTCCAAGGCTTTATGGTAGAGCACAGGGGTTCTAAAGGGTTTGGGAATCATAGAACCTGGGAAAGCTGATACAAAGTAAGGATTCTGTGCAGAAAGAGGCACCAGCACAGAGAAGCTTGCATATGCTTTCAGGAGGGTTATAGATCTCTGGAAGCCCAGGTGTGGTTTCCAAAATAGTGGAGACTTGCTTTGAAATAGGCAGACACCGCCAGAAATGCCTGCCACACACACTCTTTTTTAAGTATTATGGAATGAATGCATGCTCATGTATTTACCATCACTGGCCTAGGTTCATCATAAAGGATTCACTCAACAGTGATTCTGGGAGAACCTTCCATGTTTTCTCCAATTCTTCCCTGGCCTCACACCCAACCCAGCCTTAAACTGTGGTGTGTAGCCACTACATATAATTCCTAAGTACTAGATATGTTTCATATGAAAATAGTAGCTATGGATGAACCTCAAAAATGATGCTAAGTGAAAGAAACAGATGCAAAGACAATTGTACAATTTGATTTCTACAAGGTATCCAGAAAAGGCAAATTTGTAGAGATGGAAAGTGGATTAGTGGTTGTCTAGGCCTAAGAGTGGGAAGGGGTGGTGACTGTAGATGGACCCAAGGGATGTGGAAATGTATTAAACCTGTGTTGTGTGTTGCACAACTTAGTACATTTACTACAAATCATTAAATTTTACATTTAAAATAGGATGGTTTTCTAGTATGCAAATTATACCTCAGTAAGGTTGTTTACAAATAAATTTTAAAGCGGGCTTTTTTTTTTTTTAATTTTTGTTTTTTTGTAGAGACAGAGTCTCACTTTGTCACCCTCAGTAGAGTGCTGTTGAGTTACAGCTCACAGCAACCTTCAGCTCCTGGGCTTGGACAATTCTCTTGCCTCAGCCTCCCGAGTAGCTCGGACTATAGGCGCCTGCTACAATGCCCAGCTATTTTTTGATGCAGTTTGGCTGGGGCCGGGTTTGAACCTGCCACCCTCGGTATATGGGGCCAACGCCCTACTCGCTGAACCACAGGTGCCCGGACTTGCTTTTAAATTCAGATAGTTACCTTGATTTGCTAGCTGGAGAGACTAGACCATGTAGATTAGACTTGGCAGCCACTAATGATGCTAAAAGCTTTTTTGGGCTTCTTGAAATGTCCACACAATTGCCAGGGAAACTTGCCAAGAAGCCACATGTTAACATTGCCCAGGAGTTTTGCCAACTGTAAGCGGAGAATAAATAGCACCATATAACCACCATATAACAACCTGGTAGTTATTACTAGCTTAAAAATATAGTTAGTTTTCACTAACCTAACTAATTTTTTTGTGCAGAGGCATTTATCTTATAGAATTACTCACACTACTTTTAGTAAAGTTGAAGTGATACCTGGTTATTTGGCAGTATTTGCAGTCAAATAAATTTTGTAGGTAAAGGACCAGTTGCTAGTTGGGCCTTTAAATAACAACATTCTTTTTTTTTTCACACATTTTTGAAAGAACCTCCTAAAATTCTATTATATAGTTTTCGTTTCTTCTTAGCTATATTAAGATAATGTGACATTTTCTTGATGGGGTTTGTACAGGTGAACATCGAAGCTGATATGTCCTGGAATGAACAACAGTTCCTTGAATAATTTTTTTAAAATTTCAGATTAATACCAGGGTACATATGATTAGGTTGCATTGTTTGCTTTTGTTAGGTAAAGTCCAAGTTGCAGGACGTGTGCTATATACTCCTACATTGTGCCAATTAGGTGAAAGCACATCAATCCTCCTCCCTTCACCCCCTTCCCCTTCTTGAATTTAATTGTGTTTTTCTGTCGCATGGATGTGTAGTTGTTCATCTACTGGTTTCCTATTAGTATTGGGTACATTGGATGCTTGTTTTTCCATTCTTGTGATACTTTACAAATAATGTCATTTTGCTGTAACATTGGTGAGCAAAAAAAAAATCACTTCTTGACTGGGACCACTGCCTTTATGTTGAGTATGCCCATTCTCCCCATGACTGTGTGGGTTTTCTCCAGGTATTCCGGTTTCTTCCCACACCCCAAAGATGTGCACATTATGTACATTGGTATGTTTATGTGGCCCTAGTGTGAGTGAGTGACTGTGAGTGTGTGAGTACTCCCTGCGATGGCATTATGTCCTGGCCAGGGCAGATTCCTTTCTTGTGTCATGAGCTGCCAGGGTAGATAGGCTCCAGCTACCTACTGAAATAAGTGGGTTGGAAAAAATGAATGGTTAAATAATAATTTATAAAGTCTATAATAATCATGCAAGTGCAGGTCAATGAACGATGTGGCATGAAAGGGCTCTGTGAACTTACCACATTTACAATTGTGTTTTTTTGAGATAGAGTCCAACTCTTCACCAGGCTGGAGTGGAATGACCTCATAAAAAGCTCACTGCAACCTCAAACTCCTGGCCTCATGATCCTCCTGCCTCAGCCTTCTGAGTAGTAGGGACTACAGGTGCAAACCACCATGTTGGCTAATTTTTCTGGTTTTTGTAGGGACGGGGTCTTGCTCTTCCTCAGGCTGGTCTTAAACTCCTGGCCTCAAGTGATTCTCCGGCCTTAGCCTTCCAGAGTACCAGGATTTCAGGTGTGAGCCACTGCACCTGGCCTGTGATTGTTTTTGAACTGTGTAGTGGTAGGAGGTATTCATGACAATTTTGTTTTGCAAACATTTATTCCTTGATAAATGTTAACCCACCACCAATGTGATCTCTTGTCACTCACTGATTCACCAAAAATTGGGTAAGTCATTACCTTGTTTTTATTAATCTTTCTCTTTTTTTTTTTTTTTTTTTTTTGAGACAGAGCCTCAAGCTGTCACCCTGGATAGAGTGCTGTGGCATCACAGCTCACAGCAACCTCCAATTCCTGGGCTCAAGCGAGTCTCTTGCCTCTGCCTCCCACGTAGCTGGGACTACAGGTGCCCGCCACAACGCCCGGCCATTTTTTGGTTGTAGCCGTCATTGTTGTTTGGCGGGTCCGGGCTGGATTCGAACCCGCCAGCTCAGGTGTACATGACTGGCGCCTTAGCCCGTTGAGCCACAGGCGCCGAGCCAATCTTTCTCTTAAATGTATGAATAGCTCACATTTATTTCAATGTTTAATGTTAGAAATGTTTTGGTCTTTATTTAGAAGTTTGGTGATGTTTTTTGACCAGAAATTCTATATATGCTATAAGAACTTAAGTCCTATTTATATCTGTTAGCTATGGTAAAACTGGCTTTTTAAATACATTGTTTCTCTTAAAGTTGTAGTTTGTAGGAACGTATGACCTTAAGAGAGAACTTAATGTACCACTAGCTGCAAGAACTACCCGAGTGTGGGCAGTTATGATTTCAGAGATGGACAGCTTTGAGTCTGACTCCCAGCACTGCCATTTGCTGTGTCTCCTAAGGCAGGTTATTTGGGCTCTCTGATCTTCAATGTCCTTTTCCATAGAATGGGGACAAAGTGTTTGTCTTGGAGGTTGTTTTGAAGATTCAGTAAGGTTAGGTAAAGCACCTAAGGAGTGTCTAGTTCAGAACAGGCACTCACATGTTACTTGTTATGTTTTACAGTCATTCACCCCTGTGGTTCCTCAATGTCTTTACCCTTCTGCTTTTTTTTTTTTTTTTTTGAGACAGAGCCTCAAGCTGTCACCCTGGGTAGAGTGCTATGGTATCACAGCTCACAGCAACCTCAAACTCCTGAGCTCAAGTGATTCTCCTGCCTCCGCCTCCCAAGTAGCTGGGACTACAGGCGCCTGCCACAACGCCTGGCTATTTTTTGGTTGCAGCTGTCATTGTTGTTAGGCAGGCCCAGGCTGGATTTTAAACCACCAGCTCAGGTGTGTGTGGCTGGCACCTTAGCTGCTTGAGCTATAGGCGCTGAGCCATTACCCTTCTGCTTTTTAAAATTTCCTCCCTCCATTACGTTACTTCTGCTGAGTTGCTTCCTTAGTTTTCTCATAGTTAGGTAGCACTGGAGGCTCATTAGTGTAGAGACAAGTGCTTAGAATTATAACTATTTTCCCTCTCTGCTTGCAGCAGTTCTTTGCATTCTCTTGATTTTGTGGCTGGGGAAGAAAAGTTGCTGGAAATGAAATGTACTAAAGAGATGTAATAGGGCTGAGCCATCCAGATTTTTCTGCTAAGGGCCAGATAGTAAATATCTCAGGCTTTGCAGGCCATAGCAGTTTGTTACAACTGTTCGACTCTGCTGCTGTAGGATAGAAGTAGCCATAACAATATGTAAATGAATGAGCCTGCCTGTGTTTCCATGAAACTTTATTTATAAAGTTAGGAGGCGGACTGGATTTGGCCTGAGCGCAGTTTGCTACCCTACCATTGATGTCATGCTTGTTTGTTTACCATGTTGATATAGTAATGCACTGCAACAATGGACTGCATATACTATGATGGTCCCATAAGATTAGACCATATTTTTACTGTACTTTTTCTGTGTTTAGATCCACAAATACTTGCCATTGTGTTACAGTTGCCTATAGTATTCAGTATAGTCACCTGCTGTACAGGTTTGTAGCCTAAGAATGATAGGTTCTAGCATACAGACTAGATGTGTGGTAGGTTCTACCATCCAGGGTTGTGTAAGTACACTCACTCTATGGTATTCATACAATGATGGAATCACTTAAGGACATATTTCTCAGAATGTATCACAGTCGTTAAGCAAAATTTGACTATACAACCAGTGCTTTCGTGTCATAAACTTTCATTGTTGCATTAGCTTGGCTGCAAATCTAGGTGTGGATGTCATCATGTTCCAGAACTTGGAATTTATAGCACTCATTGATGTTAGAAGATTTAAAAATTTTCATGTTATATGATTATACCTTATTCCATAACTAATAGTCACTTTAGTACTAGGCAGATTTTCTTTTTTTTTTTTTTTTTGAGACAGAGTCTCACTTTGTCACCCTAAGTAGAGTACCATGGCATCATAGCTCACAGCAACCTCAAACTCTTGGGTTCAAGTGATCTCTTGCCTCATCCTCCCAGGTAGCTGTGACTACAGGCATCTGCCACAATGCCTGGCTATTTTTAGAGATGGGGTCTTGCTCTTGTTCAGGTTGGTTTCGAGCTCTTGAGCTCTAGCAATCCATCTGCCTCAGCCTCCCACAGTGCTAGGATTCTAGGCGTGAACCACTGTGCCAGGCCTATACAAGTTGATTTAAGATCAAGATCTTCAGTCACATCTTCTTTGCATTCTTGTACAAGGTCAATGAGGCAGTTTTAATATGTGTATCAACAGCTTTTGGATGTACATTTAAAAATGCAGGTGAACTTACTTTTGACAAAATGAACTTTGCCCAAGTCATTGTGCCGTTTGGGTCTTGGATCCTTGCAGAGCACAGAGAAAGTCCTTGCCCTTGTGGAACTCACATGCCAGTGGTGGGAGGTGGGAAAGTGGGTGAAACAGGGTTAGAGAGCAGTGGAGAGCAGTTAACTGTAAATATTAGCTTAGGTATTTTCCTAGCAGCATGTGCCTGAAGCTACGCAAGATCTTCCCATCCTTAGGTTCACTAATTCCACTGAAATTGTAGTGGTTCTCTGCCAGAGGTGAGCTAGCCCCCCAGGGGACATTTGGAAATGTCTGGAGACATTTCTGACAGCTCTAACTTGGGGGAGGAGGTGAAATGTATGCTCCTAACATCTAGTCGAGCACAAGAACACAAGAATGGTCTCCTCCACAGAGAATGTGCTGGCTTGGTTTCACCTGTGCTGAGGCAGAGACACTGCTCTAGACCTCCAACAGCGAGCCATTCTTATTCCTTGCCTGTGTGGGGCTTCCATTGCAGTGGTGACAAATAGCAATAACTGAGTATGTCACTACCTTATGGGAAGAAAGCTGGCAGGGTGAGCTTGATAGGAGTGTGTGGCTAGGTGTGGGTGGCCATTTTGTGGAGGGCGTCAGGAGAGGCCCCGACATTCAGGTAGCCCTTGAGCCAGGGCTTGCAGGGAGTGAGAAGGGAGCCTGAGGTTTTGGGAACAGAGGATTTCAGGGAGAAGGAACTGCAGGTACTGAGATGAGAGCCATGGGCCTGGCAGGAGGAGGTTAGTTGGGACAGGGCAGCTCCTAAAGTACCTTGTAGGCCATTGGAGGGACTCTGGTTGTGACTCTGAGTAAGCGGGGAAGCCTTCTATTGGGAGGACTTCACATTTTATTGTGGTCTCTATGACTGCTTTGGGGAACTAGGAGGGCAGGAGATGAATCAAGAAGACTGTTGTGGAGATGGTGGCGGTCCTTGGGGCCAGCTGATGGTGGCACAGGCCAAGGAGGAGGCAGTGAGGATACTCTCAAACCTAAGTGTGGCCTCCTAAGGACCTGGACCCTGCCATTTGGTCCCCTTTTTGGTTCACCTCTATTCTTGGCGCCCTCCCTCATAATCCTTGGCAGCTTGAGTAAAAGTTTCTATCAAAGTGGATATCATGGCTGTCATGCTTGGGTCAGCACAGAGGAGCTGGAAGTTTTTCCTGTACTATTTCTCAGCCTTGCTGCTGAGGAATTCCATGGAACAGGAGATGCTGTGCAGTGCATGCACTCTGTTCTTGTTATTTTAGCAGTTGGGCTGTATACTTGAAGACAATGTCTTTGGAGAAGATTTATACGTAATACGTGCTTTTAGCAGGCCCATATAATAAAATATCACTTTCTAAACACAAGAATTTATTATTACTTAAAAAAATGGTGATCCATTGCTTTTTTTTTTTTTTGAGACAGAGCCTCAAGCTGTCACCCTGGGTAGAGTGCTGTGGCATCACAGCTCACAGCAACCTCCAATTCCTGGGCTCTAGCGAGTCTCTTGCCTCCACCTCCCAAGTAGCTGGGACTACAGGCGCCCGCCACAACGCCCAGCCATTTTTTAGTTGCAGCCATCATTGTTGTTTGGCGGGCTGGCTGGATTCGAACCCACCAGCTCAGGTGTACGTGGCTAGTGCCTTAGCCCGTTGAGCCACAGGCGCCGAGCCGATCCATTGCTTTCTAATGGTGAGGGCAGTTTGAAATCTAAAATGATAGGGCTGAAGTTTGTGGTGGCTAACTCTATAGAGCTTTTCACTTTTCCCCCACCCCAGGAGAACATTGTGAATTTTCTTCAGAAGTATGATGGCATTCTTTTGTTTGGTGTAGATATACTGATTCAAAAGGCATCCCAGATAAATCATTCTATGATTGACCTGGCCCAGGTTAACTCAAGATTGTCATCTTGTTAATCTCAATATTAAAAGCCAAGGCATCAGAAACCAACCCTCCCCATATCATAAACCTCCAAAATGTCACCATGTACATGGCGTATTGACAAAAATGTCAAGGATTACCAAGAATAGCTTCTTACGTTCACATGTAGTTACAAGAGAAGGATAGAGCAGCTTTTGCATTTTAAGTGCCACTGTAGTGGCCAGAACCAACAATTCCTGTTTGAACAACTCCCAGCGCTTAGCTTTACCTTTTGGCTTTAGACTTAACTTACTTTCAGTTTTTAAATAAGAACACATGTACTTATTATTGCTTTAAAAATTATTAATAGAATTCTTTTTGTTGTACCGCTTGTCACTTAGCTCCTTTAAAAATGTAGATGACACTAAAGTTTCACTTAAACTTATGACTGATAAAATACTTGTTTTTCCTGAGTCATTGTCAGTGTCTCAGCTCCAAACCTAGTGCCAGCCCAGTAAATATTTGATGGGATCCAAAGTCTGCATTTCCTTCAGATGGGCTAATTTTTTTTCTTGTTATGTAAAGTGGAGAAACATCCTTTCTTTCCATCTGTTTAGGAGTGCCACTCTTTTCATTTGTTAAGAGTGGTCATCCATTTTCTGCATTAGTGAAAATAGCACCCCTAGTATTTCACTTCAGGCACAGATGCTCCTTTTATTTTTTATTTTTTATTTTTTTTTTAGAGACAGAGTCTCAGTTTGTTGCCCTCAGTAGAGTGCTGTGGCATCATAGCTCACAGCAACCTCAAACTCCTGAGCTCGAGTGATTTTCTTGCCTCAGCCTCCTAAGTAGCTGGGATTACAGGCGCCCACCACAAAGCCCAGCTATTTTTTGGTTGCAGTTCGGCCGGGGCTGGGTTTGAATCTGCCACCCTCCTTATATGGGGCTGGCGTCCTACTCACTGAGCCATAGGCCCCGCCCGCTCCTTTTATTTTTGAAGTTATAAAACCATATGGATTGGGCCGGTGGGTGGCTCATGCTTGTAATCCTCGCACCCTGGGAGGGCGAGGTGGGTGGATTGTGCCTGAACTCCTGAGTTCTAGACCAGCCTGAGGCAGAGCGAGGCCTGGTCCCTAAAAATAGCCAGGCGTTGTGGTGGGTGCCTATAGTCCTAGCTACAGGAGGCTAAGGCAAGAAAATCACTTGAGCTCAGGAGTTTGAGGTTGCTGTGAGCTATGATGCCACAGCACTCTACCCCGGGCGACAAAGTAAGATTCTGTCTTAGAATAAACAAACAAACAAAAAACCAACTGGATTAATCCAAACCAGTTGCTGGAGAGTCAGAGGGAAGCTGTTTTTTTCACCTCCATGATCTGCGAAATTAGTTTGTGGAAGAATGCTGTCCAAACTGGGGACTAGTGCACAGACAATTGGAATTCCTCCGGAGCTTTTCAGTGTCAATGGTGAGATATTCATTGATCACGTAACAAAAATAAAAAAACAAAAAACAAGCATGCCTCTGTGTCTTTCCTCTCTTTTCCATTGTCTTTTTCATGCCTTACTGGTATTGGGTTGTTTTACCTCTCCAAACCGAATTAAAGAAGATGCCTTGGCATATTCCAAACTAGTGAAATACATGAAAATCAGGAAATTTTCCATGAAGCAAACCAGTGACATAATAGTACCTCAAGCATAGGAGTTACCGGAATTGGTTTTGTGAAGTGGTTGGCTGGTAATGTTTGCAAAACTGTGAGATATAAGAAGTGGAATTGAGTTTTTTCTTACCAAAAAATACATTAAATTTATAGTTCTTGTATTAATTAATGGGTTTTGAAGAAACAGATGTCCTTAAGTTCTTTTTTCCTCCCATGACTTGGTGTGAAAGTAAACACGAAATAGAAGTGTTGACTGTTAAGCATCATTTGTTACAGTAGGTCTTATGATTACTGAAAAGATGGGATCAAAGTAAGAATTCTCAAGTGGCACCTGTGGCTCAGTGACTAGGGCACCAGCCCCATACCAAGGGTGGCAAGTTCAAACTTGGCCCCGTATGCAACAAAAAAAATAGCTGGGCATTGTGGTGGGTACCTGTAGTCCCAGCTACTCAGGAGGCTGAGGCTAGAGAAACGGCTAAGCCCCAGAGCTGGAGGGTGCTGTGAGCTGTGAGCCACGGTACTCTAACAAGGGTGACAAAGTGAGACTCTGTCTCAAAAAAAAAAATAAAAAAGAAAAAACAAAGTAAGAAGAAGCAAGAAAGAGAAGCTGCTGGACAAAGATGTCAGTTGGCAGCACAGTTTGTTTACAAAGGAGCAAATGAATACTATGTAGTGATCCTTCATTGTAGCTACCTCCGCTCCTGTGGGATCATTCAATAAAACAATGTCTCACCATCTCTGATCAATATTATTATTATTATTTTTGGAGACAGAGTCTCACTCTGTTGCCCTGGGTAGGGTGCTGTGGCATCATAGCTCACAGCAACCTCAAACTCTTGAGCTCGAGCAATTCTCTTGCTTCAGCCTCCTGCTGCAACGCCTGGCTAGTTTTTCTATTTTTAGTGGAGATGGGTTCTCACTTTGATTAGGCTGGACAGATCAATATTAGTAATACTTGGTTCTGAAATACCTATAAGAACTCTCTACAGTGAATAAGAGTTGGAACATTGTAGTCTGGAAGCCACTGGCATCATTTCTATTTTGAGGTCAGTCTGGCTCCTCAGATTTCCTGCACAAATCAAAGCATTGGCCCATCAGCAGTCACGTGGCCAGGTCCTTCCTGCGGAACCACATCTCTGACTGCAGGTGGTAAGCCAGCTCAAAGTTAGACCATTCTTTTGTTGAGTAGACCATAAAGCTTTATTTAGTCCTTGTCGGTTCTCCTGAGTCCATTAACATTTGCCCTTATTTGGTGTGCATAATGAGCACACAATGGTTGACTGGTTTTTGATGACAACTCTCCAGTTTGTTTGAAGTGTTCATCTTATGCAGACTGAACTGTTCTGTAGGCCCTTCCGTAATGTGGGGGCATGATTTAAAAACTATTTGCTGTTCTGGATAAGTTGCTCTTTAATGCCTCATAGCTGTGATTTTGCCACTACCTTTATTTTCTGAAGGTTGCACATCTACTTTCATTATATTAAAATGCAGGGTTTTTTTTTTTTTCCCCCAGGGAGAGGGAGGAGTCAAAAATGTAATACTCTGTCCACGATAAGTAAAATCCTGGCATCTTGGCTGCAGAGGTGTTCCCTTTTTATACTGATTGAAGATTGTGTGTATGCATATACAACATCCTAACATGGTGGGTTTTTTTTGAGACAGAGTTTCACTTTGTTGCCCTCAGTAGAGTGCCAAGGCGTCATAGCTCACAGCAACCTCAAACTCTTGGGCACAAGCAGTTCTCTTGCCTCAGTCTCCCAAGTAGCTGGGACTACAGGTGGCCTCCACAATACTTGGCTATTTTTCAAGACAGGGTCTCGCTCTTGCTCAGGCAGGTCTTGAACTCCTGAGCTTAGGAAATCCACCTGCCTCAGCCTCCCAAAGTGCTAGGATTATATGTGTGAGCCACCATGCCTGGCCCCTAACCTGGTGTTTTTAAATCCTAGCTGCAGCGTCTGGGCACAGTGGCACACGCCTTTAATTCTAGCGCCCTGGGAGGTCAAGGCAGGTGGATTGTCTGAGCTCACAGGTGGATTGCCTGAGATCATTTTTAGAGACGAGGTGCCTGCCTGAACCAGAGTGGCATTGTGGTGGGCGCCTGTAGTCCCAGCTACTGGGGAGGCTGAGGCAAGGAAATCTCTTGAGCCCAAGGGTTTGAGGTTGCTGTGAGCTGTGATGCCATAGCACTCTACTGAGGGCGACACAGTGAGACTCTGGCTCAAAAAAAAAAGAAAAGAAAAGAAAAAGTCCTAGCTGCATGTAAGATCGACCTAGGTGGCGTATATTTGTATACATTTGTTCTTGTATACACATATTGCCCCATCCCTGGTGGTTCTGATCTGCAGGGCCCAGGAAGCCCCTTGACATTTATTTTCCCCCATTTAAAAAAAATCAAGGTAAAATTCAGGTAAAATCCATTACTGACCATTTTAAAGTGAAAAATTTAGTGGCATTTTGTATATTCACAGTGTTGTGCAACCACTGTTTATCTAGATCCAAGCCATATTCATCTCCACAAAAGAAAACCTTGTGCCTATTAAGCAGCCACTCCTCACTCCTCCCTGTCCCCAGCCTCAGGCACCCTCAGAAGTTCTGTCTGTCCGGATTTGCCTATTGTGGAAATTTGATAGAAACAGAATCATGGAGTATATGTCCTTTTTTTGAGACAGAGTCTCACTGTGTCACCCTTGGTAGAGTGCTGTGGCATCACAGCTCACAGCAACCCCCAACTCTTGGGCCTGAGCAATTCTCTTGCCTCAGCCTCCCAAGTAGCTGGGACTACAGGCGCCTGCCACAGCGCCCAGTCATTTTTTGCTGCAGTTGTCATTGTTGTCCAGCTGGCCCTGGCTGGGTTCAAACCTGCCACCCTCAGTGTATGTGGCTGGTGCCTTCACCACTGTGCTACAGGCGCCGAGTCGAGTATGTGTCTTTTTTTTTGAGACAGAGCCTCAAGCTGTCACCCTGGGTAGAGTGCTGTGACATCACAGCTCACAGCAACCTCCAACTCCTGGGCTCAAGCGATTCTCCTGCCTCCACCTCCCAAGTAGCTGGGACTACAGGTGCCCGCCACAGCACCCGGCTGTTTTTTGTTGCAGCCATCATTGTTGTTTGGTGGGCCCAGGCTGGATTCGAGCCACAGGTGCCGAGCTGAGTATATGTCTTTTTGTGTGTGGTTTCTTTCACTTAACACAGTGTATTCAAGAATTTATCCACATTGTTGCATATAACTATACTTCATTCCTTTGTGGCTGAACAATATTCTATTGTATGGTTAGACCACATTTTATTTATTCATCCATTGATGTGGGTTGTTTCTTTTTTTTTTTTGAGACGGAGCCTCAAGCTGTCACCCTGGGTAGAGTGCTGTAGCATCACAGCTCACAGCAACCTCCAATTCCTGAGCTCAAGTGAGTCTCTTGCCTCCGCCTCCCAAGCAGCTGGGACCACAGGCGCCCGCCACAACGCCCGGCCATTTCTTGGTTGCAGCCTTCATTGTTGTTTGGCGGCCCGGGCTGGATTTGAACCTGCCAGCTCAGGTGTACGTGGCTGGCGCCTTAGCCTATTGAGCCACAGGCGCCGAGCCGATGTGGGTTGTTTCTATCTTTTGGCTATTGTCAGTAGGGCTACTGTGAACATACATGCTACAACTATTTGTTTGCGTCCCTGGTGCAGGATTTCTGGATTATTTGGTAATTCTATGCCTAACTTTTTGAGGAATTACCAAGCTGTTTTCCACAGTGCCTGCACAGTTTTACATTCTCATGGGCAATGTGTCTCTACATCCATGCCCAAACTTCGTGTATTTCTGTTTTGTTTTTTCTTTTTTTGCAGTTTTTGGCTGGAGTTGGGTTTGAATCCTCCACCTCCGGTATATGGGACTGATGCCCTACTCCTTGAGCCACAGGTGCTGCCCATTGTTTGTGTTTTTTTTTTTTTTTTTGAGACAGAGCCTCAAGCTGTCACCCTGGATAGAGTGCCGTGGCATCACAGCTCACAGCAACCTCCAATTCCTGGGCTCAAGTGAGTCTCCTGCCTCTGCCTCCCAAGTAGCTGGGACTACAGGC
>CAUYRH010015757.1:0-13742 GCA_963574655.1 Perodicticus potto | reverse complement strand
ATTTTAGAAAACTTAACACTTTTTATTCAAACATCAAAGAACAAGAGCAAAGGTAAAACAGACATGTAATATCTCAGCACAATAGAACAGAGCTATTTCTATGCACTAAGATTTATTTTAGTAAAACTCCCTATCATCCTAAGACATACGTCTCCATATCTGAACTCTAAAGAAATAACTGTAAGATAATCTAAGTATCCTGTGCACCTCAGAAGGCAAAGCCCTGAGAACATGGAGACTGAAAGGCTGAATTCCCCTACCTTCACCTTATTCCCTCAACCGACCTCCGAACAGGGGCTCTCAACTTTGTAGACATCAGAATCACCTGGAGCTTTTATTGAAACACAGCTGAGTCCCATTCAGTTTCATGGTTCAGTGAGATTGAGGTCGAACTGAGAATTTCTTTTCCTTTTCACTTTATCTAGTTATTTATTTGATTTCAGAATATTAAGGATACACAGCTTTGGTTTACATACTTGGTTTTTGTACAGACTGAGTCAAATTTACACATATGTGTACCCTTCACTCAGAAAGCATGCAAAGGACCCAAACACTGTGAATTCACTCCTTCCCTTCCCCGCACCCGCTCCCCCAGCTTCATTTTTGTTGAGATTTTCTTCCATATGTGCACTTCAGTGTTGATTGACTACTTGTCTTCATTTCTCCATTCTTGTATTGTTTCACTTAGCCAAATGGTTTTTAGTTCCCTCCAGGTTTTCCACACAGATATAGGCCACCATTTGTAATGGCTGAGTAGTACTCCATAATATGCATATACCACATTTTATTAATCCATTCGTGTATTCACGGGCACATGAGCTGTAAACCTAAGGCAGGAAACTATAAGAATCCTGGAAGAAAATGTTGAAAAACCCTTATAGATATCAGTCTAGGCAAAGAATTCATGAAGAAGACCCCAAACCAATCACAGCAACAATAAAAATAAATGGGACCTCATTAAATTTAAAAGCTTCTGCACAGCCAAGGACATAATCAAAAGAGCAAATAGACAATCCACAGAATGGGAGAAAATATTTGCAAGCTATACATCTGATAAAAGACTGATAACCAGAATCTATCATACAAGGAGCTCCAGTAAATCAGCAAGAAACAACCAAAATGACCCCATTAGAAAGTGGGAAAAAGAGATCAACAGAAACTTTTTCAAATGAAGGTCTGCTTATGGCCTACAAACTCATGGGAAAATGCTCAACATCTCTAATCATTAGGGAAATGCAAATCAAAGCCACAATGAGGTATCCCCTTACTCCAATGAGAATACACTGTTGGTGGGACTGCAAACTAGTACAATCTCTGTGGAAAACTGTATGGAGATACCTCAAAGAACTTAAAGTAGACCTACCATTTCATCCAGAAATCCCACTGCTGAGTACATACCCAAGGGACGAAAGGTCATTTTATAAAAAGGACACCTGTACTGGAATGTTTACAGCAGCGCAATTCACAATCACCAAGATCTTGAAACAACTCAGTCACTTCTTAAAATTAACTATCCCGAGACTCAAGGCATACATCAATTACCTTCATTTTCCTCACTTATTGCTCATGCAACTCATGCAATCTTTTCTGCTTTAAATGTTACTGTTTGCTGATGAATACAAATTCCCTACACCCAGCCTGGACCTTCCTCTTTCAAATGCAAGATCTATATATTCAACTGCTCACTAAAAGAGGGTTTGTGAACCAACACCTTCCACATTTTTTGTCTGAGTTAGTGGCATCTCCCATGCTGTTATAACTCACCAATAGAAAACTCTACTGGACTCTTTTCTCCTACCTCCTGTCTGCAAATCCTTCTCAGATAGACAGACCTGACCACTTCCTGTGAACTCCACTACTCCAACTGACTCAGGGTCCTCAGCCTCAGCTTGAGCACAGTCACCATTTGGGCAGGATGACCCTGTCAGTTGTCTTACACATGCAGATTTTTAGCAGCATCCCTAGCCTATACACACTAGAAGTTAGTAGCGCACTAACTTATGTCAAAACTGTAGATATGTCCACTGGAAGGTAAAATTGCCCCTGCACGAGGACGGTGGGTCTAACAGCGGTCATCACCAACCCAACTCCCTCCTTCAGTCCTTGCTGGCCACTGGTGTCAAGTCTTCTGGCAGTCGGAGGTGAGTCTGGTAAAAATCCAGGTCAAATCATGTCACTCCTCCCTTTGCAGCTTTCTGGTGATTTCCCGTCTCATTTCAAATAAAAGACAAATTTCTCAATCAACTTTACAAAATTAGATGATCTACATTCCCAAAACTCCACTCTCAATGTTTAGTGCTTTTTGTGATTTGGTTGGTAAGTAGCATTTATCACAAGACTTCAGGAATGCACAGCTCATTCCTTCCTTCCTCCACATCTTTTCTCAAACATCACCTGCAGGGTGGCCTTCCTGATCCTATGTTAACAGAACCACAACCTTCACCCAAAGTGTTCCCAATCTCCCTGCCCTGCCTTATGTTCCCTCAGGAACATTTACCCTGTCCTAGAAGATAATTTCTGTTTAGACTCTGTCTCCTTCTACTAAAAATGTGAACTCCCCTGGGGCATGTTTGTGGAATAAATGAACGATTATGCATCACTTCCCAGTTCCAGCCATGACTGAGCATCAATCAGCAACTGAGAATAACTTTACCCTTCAAAACCGACCTATAATGAGCATGGAAGCTTAAAGTTACACACAACTCAGCTCTTCAAAAATTACAAACAGCCATGTAATAGTTCAAACTTTAATCACAAATAAGACTTCATAAAGTTAAAAGCAGGAACAGCTCCAGTTTTTAAAAGGACACAAAAAGGCATCATGCCATTTTATTTAAAATTATAAATTAGAATTTTAAAATATGTGAGTTAGTAAATCTCATTCCTGCTCCTTGGATTTCAACAAAGTAGCACATTATACATTCTCAGTCCTGTGCAGGCACAGTGGAGATTCCAAATTCCTTCTCAATAGTGAGGCGAACAACCCAGTTTCTTCTCTCGCAATAAAGTCCATCATTTGATACACAGGGGAAAGTAACATTCCCATTCTTGCTGAAATGGAAGACAGACAGTAAAATTTAGGTCCTGGTGTAAACATTTCTTAGCTACTTCTAAGAGCCCATTATTCATAAGTAAAGCCAGGTATAGAATACAGATGAGGGAGGAAAAAGAATGAGACAGTAAATGTTCTGTCCTTGAGACCATATCCTTAAGTATGTAAGGATTCAAGTACAACACATGTGTAAGTGAATAAGGGTACTTTTACTCTTTAAGATGTGAAGTACATTCCAGATATTCTAGGACAATCCTGCTTATTCTCTGTAAGATACAGCTCCATCCCCTTATGAATAGCCAAATATTAACACATGTGGATTTTTCACAATACAACCTCATATGGGACTCTAAGAATGAAAAACCGCACTCACTTGTAGGCATCTGGTCCTTCCTCAAAGAAACTGTGAGCAGGGTTTATGACACTTTTGAGTTTACTTTCCCAGAGGCTACCAACATATCTAAGCTACTAGGTAGGCTCAGTATTAATGCTCATTTATTATGGTTCAGAATTTTATTCATGTTGGAATTGATAGGTATGCTACCTTTAAATGAATCATAATATTTCACATGATGCCAAGAGGAACAGCTGTTATTTCTGTAGGTTCCTACCAGTTAGTAAAAGATTAACGAGAACCACCGTGGTCCACAATACCTTCATCAAACCTCGGAAGGCAGGAACTTGCCAATTCTGAACTGGAGGCTCTTTACACAGAAAACACCTTAAGACAAAAGGTGGCAAGGACACTTGCCATCTCCTTGACAATTCTATCAGTGCATATCTAGGACACGCCTGGACAAAAACCATAAGCTGCCAGTGTTGAGTATCCTCACCCAGATTGTGTTGCAGAAGCAACTTTCACGTCTTCATTCTTGGTGTGTATTCTGCCCCTTGTTTCCTGTTGGGTTACAATGCCAGTTGCATTATGTCTCCCATGAACTTCATTTGAAAAAAGTTGCTGGCTAAAATCAGAAGAAAATAGAGAAATATCACAGGACACTCAAATCGACTCAGATCCCAGCATTGACAAGGCTGTACTTGGGACCAAACTCCCATTGCTAGTAGATGGATTGACTTCTGCTTGTATTTCCAGAATATCACAGGCAGTGTTTGGCTGCTATGAAGCCTTAGCTTAAAAACCGGACTTGTGGGTTCACTTCCTGGTTCTACCACCTGCCAGCAAATGATCTTGGGCAAATAATTTAATTCCTCTGTGCTTCAATTCTCTCACCTGGAATTTGGCATAGAGGAATCTCCTGCAGCTGATTGCCCATAGTCTTCAGGACAACTTTGACCCCATTCTCTGGGGTGACATAATAGGACAGTATATCTGGAAAAAAAATAACAGCAACAAAAACCCAACATCTACTTCATGTATTTGCCATGACTAATTAATGCATTCTTTTTTTTCCTTTTAATTTGGAGCCTCTTTAATTAATTTATATATATAGATAGTTGGGGATTCATTAAGGGTACAAGAAACCAGATTACACTAATTGTGAATTAATGCATTCTTGTTTTTTTTTTTTTTTTTGTAGAGACAGTCTCACTTTATCGCCCTTACCTCAGCCTCCTGAGGAGCTGAAACTACAGGCGCCTGCCATTACTCCCACCTATTTTTCTGTTTTGGAGTTCGGCCGAGGCTGGGTTTGAACCCGCCACCTTTGGTATATGGGGCCGGTGCCCTACTCGATGAGCCACAGGCGGAATTAATGCATTCTTACAAGTAAAATGCTTAGATCAGTGTTAGCATACGCGGTAAGTGGTTAGTGTTAATAATTATTCATAACAGCAGTCTGTGGGAATAACACCACATAGTACCTCTGTTCTCTAATTACTGAGCAGAAAAATGTTTAGGTTTGGAAATTAATCATAAAATCCTAATACAAAAATTGTCTATAAGAAAGTCCTGCCAAGTATATAACACTTTTGATAAGCCCTGATTATAGTTCTTATTAATCTAAAGACTAATTATCTAAGGCTTTCTCAAGAAGGTCAACTCATAAGGCATAAAAAAAATCTTTACTCAGAGATGCTGCTCAAATCTCTCCATCTCTCTTTCCCTAGCCCATCACAGTACACGCTGATCTCAACTCACTGATGAATTCGTGTATCTTTTCAACTTTATTTTTGTTTATGGCATTCAGGAACCTTCAATATGGGTTCAAGTTTAATTACAACTAAATAACTTGATTTGTTTGCCTAAGATCTGTCAGATTTTCAGTAACTCTGACACTGGTATCAAAAGTAAGTCATTTCATTTTTCAGCATTCCTAATATCCATACATTGTAGGCAATAATAGTAAAAACTTTAGAAGAATATAGGGACATGGATCAAAGGATTTATGTCCCTGGTAGGGTTTGGTGTCTCTCCCACACCTACTGCTGTTTGTGTCATTTAACCTTTCAGGTTTGGGAAGGGAGGGGTTATCTGGAAGGTAAAGATGAAGCCAGGGCCCAGGCCAGATACTCACCTGCGCATGACGCACCTCACAGGCATTTCAGCTTCAATGATGCCATGGTTTGCAAAATATGTGATTTTAGTTCTAAACAGAATAAAATCCTGGAAGGCCTAAGGAGACACAGATTTTAAACAGATATTTGTCTCAGGTATCTCAGGAAATGTAAAGGCATTTGAATACAGATTGATTGATACTTCAAGCTCTTTAAAACTGGTCACACTCTCACTAAACTATAAAAAGCATCCGCTCATGGAAAAAGGCCATTTTCTAAAGGGATAGATAGGTTAAAATCTAGCATAATGCTGGTGCATAACAGCCAAGCAACCCTTGCTAGCTTAGAGAGAAAGGATCTTAGTGATTCATACCCGAGATAGCCTCTGTGCATGCCACTGCTTGAGAAGCACAGCTACGGCTGCAGTATTGCTCACTCATAAAGAGCATAGACTTTTAAGGTCCTATGAATCCTTTGGAATCTCAGAGCTACCTCTATTCATCATGAGCCCTCAGAAATTCTGTTTAAACAATTCAATCTGTTTTCTTACTTCTAAGATAGCAGTGATCATGGTAGCAAGGAACAACATTGAAGTTTTTGAAGTTTTCAGCATATACTAAATGTCTAACAGGAACAATACCTGTTTGGGGGTGAAGTGGAGGTTAAGACAATAGAATTCTTTCCCTATAACATTTAGCATGTAGAGGGCCTGGTCTCTGACTCCATGGGAGGTTAAAATTAATCAAAGGTAATCATATTCATTATATAATTTTAAATATGATGTTTATTTCCTTCAGATAAGATCATGTTCCTTTGTTAGATAATTTGAAAACAGAAATAAAGTGAAATTCACACACTATCATCTCCCCCCAATACTTCCTTGAAAACATGAGTATTTCCCCTGATTTTTACCCCTAAAGCTTGTGTGGTGGACCTGCAATGTGTTTCCAGACCCCCAGCCTAAGTGCTTGTTGCCCCAGGTGCTAGAAATTCAGTCCCCAGAAAGCCTTCAGCTCTGAATTTCTCCAGAAAATTCAGTCTGGCAACGGTGTTGCCAAGAGCTATCTGACCCAAGACCACAGGCCTTTCCTGGGGTGGCCCACTTCTACTTGCCAGTTCAGAAAGAATGATGGGCATACAGCTAGAAACCAGTCTAGCCCTATGACAAACTCTCTGCAGGGTCAGCCAAAGCCTCCTTTGGGTCTGCATCATAGCTCGGCTTTACCCTTGGCACAGCCTTCTTTCTCCCAAGGGCAACTTTTTGTTTGGTTGGTATTTTGTTTTTTGTTTTAAGACAGGGTCTTGTTTATTGTCTAGGCTAGACTGCAGTAGCACAATCATGGCTCAGCCTAGCCTTGAACTACTCCTAGGATCAAGCCATCTTCTCTTCTGAATGCAACTATTAGAGAAACCAGTCCAGCCATATTACAAATAGAAACTTAATAACATCTGATTTGTGGGCCTAGTGAAAGAATCATGAGAGGCTCAGGTTTCAGGTAAGATAGCTTTTTCTCTTACGTGAGATATAATACCGCATTCACTAGGATGGTAGAAAAACTCATAGTACTCAGCTGACTCAACATCAGTTACTGGGCATTCATCTCCCAAAAACACTTCATAAGCTTGTGCATAATGATTGTGAAATATTGTGGGTTTAATCCTGACACAAATCCATGCACTGGTACATTGTACTTGAAGAGCTGAGAATTAAAACAGAAAAAGAAAGAAAAGAAATTTTCTGTTAGTATATATAGATCAGCTCAGAAAAATTTTCACATAGGCAGTTAATACAAATGAAGACAGCATCCCACACTAAAATATAATAGGTCTTAGGGATAAACAAGTCGCAAAACATGGTCTTCATACTATTGCTTCATCCCCTAAAAATATCCCCATATTACCCATCCTTCAAAGAAACTAATCAACCTATATATAAAAACAAAATCAATAAGAGATCTCATTATCCAATTCTCCAAAGTTAAATTTTTATACAGATGGAATCATAAGAATATATCTATGATATTTATGTGAAGAAGTGTAGAACATGTTTTGTGTGTCTTGTTCAACTGAAACTGCTTTAATCAAGTCCTCGTTTCCCTTTTTTTGTTTGTTTCTGGTGGTTGAGGGCCTGGCACTATGCTCAGCCCTTTATTGATATTAAAGACACTTAATCCCTTCCCCCCCAAACCATGAAGCAGTTATTATTATCCTCACTTTTACACACAAGCAGGAGGGAATAAAACCCACCTGAGCCCCAGGTCTGCTTTGAGATGCTGCTGGGTTTGCACCTAGCAGTCTTCACTGCCACATTGGGTGTGGCCCTGGTATGGGGGCAGGTGGTAGGGATGCGGGGGGGCCAGGCCCACAAGGAGAGTCAGTGAAGAGACATCTTGACTTAAAGACCCAGACCAAGTGGAGGGAGCTCTCCTGCGCAGTTTTGGAAATGACATTTCCCTCCCCTGGCAACCACTTAGGAACACCAACTACAACTCAAGTGTGTCTCTTTCCTGTTATATCTGGCCTCCTTCTGATTGTTTCAGAGAGGGTCACTGAGGTCCCTACATTTGCATCTTTTATGAAACTGTTTTCAATGCAATAGTAGCCTCAGCCCAAACAGCACAAAGTGTCATTTTCTTGACAACTTGCATTGCTTTGGTAGAGCCTAGGATGCTGTGCTAAGGATTCTGAGAATTTCAGCTGAAAATAGTACCAGGACTGATGGTGAAGGACCCTCACTGGTGTGGGGAATAAAAGCTGGAAACCCCAGGTGACCACCACCCCTCACCAAGGGGTAGGACCCCCTCATATAGGGACTGAGTCCCTCAACCCCTTGGTGCCCCCAGTGCCTGGCACAGTGCTTGGTACAGAGTGGGGGAGCAAAAAGTACTGGAAAGAAAGGACCCAAACCCTCACTTGAGGCCCAGGGGCTCATAACTTTCCTGTTGTCCCTGAAGCATGTCCAAAAGACAAACAGATGTGCTGGCGCCTCCAGGGCAATGCCGAGTCTCTATGGTCTAGCTCGCATGTAGCACCTCTGAATCATCAAGGTTTCTGACAGTGAGGGCTGAGGAGCTGGTACTGAGCCTCTCACTGTACTTGGGTAACCTTGAGACTTTTGGGGAACAGATTGGAGAAGTGTCCTCTGCAGTTTCCTGGAAGGCATGACTAACTCAGCTCTGGGGAGATAAGCTGTGGCCAAGGACGTTTATGGCACCAAAGGACCAGGAAACCTAAAGGCCCATCCTGATGTCCACAGCTTGGCAGCCTCCTAGTCAATAAGAAAAGGAGGGACCCCCAGTCAAATGTTAAACACCAATGCAAGGGACAGACAGAGCCCAAAGGACCAACCTCTCCCTTACAGAAGGTGACTCAGGGCCAGGAAGAGGCTATTCACCAAAGCCCCTCTGTAGAGGGAAGAAGGGCCCGGAAGTCCTATGAGATTTTGTTGTTGAAGTATGTGGAGGTTTTACTTTTCCAGTTAAAAACAAATAAACAAACAAACAAACAGAACAGTTGGCAAGGAAGAAAATATGTAGACTTTGGTGCTAGACCACCTTGGGTTTCAGTTTCAATCTCACACCTTCTGGCTCTCAGGCAGACCATGCTGACCTCTCTGACCCCAAAGCCCCCAAATGTGCAGGTGAGCTGTACCTGCTCTGCCTGTGACACTTAAATAAGGTGGTGGGAGGGGACAGCCTTTGTGCCAGGCGCTTTTCTCTGGGAAAGGCAAGGAACAGTGACATCCCTTTGTAGCTTGAAAGACTAAGAAACAAGATCATTCACGCCACCTTTAGTATCCCTGGGACCAAGTCTTTGACCCACAAGATCTCTGACAGTGACATCTTTGGGAGCCCTGCAGGCACAGTCTGGCCCAGCGGCCTCCGCCCCAAAGACTTGTGGCTGGGACATGGGCAGAGAAGACCCAGATTGGGTTGAGGAGACCCTACTCTCCTCCTGGCCATGTCTCCCCTTCACTGGGATGGCCAGGACCATCCTTTCTCTATGCCCAGGCAGAGGTGACCAGATCTACTCATGAGCATGCCCAGAACTGGCCAATCTGGGCTGCTCTCAGCTCAGCGGGGTGCAAGACATGAGGTGACCACAGCAGTGCAAGCAGTCTTTTCTAGGGGCGTAGCCACTTGGGTCTTGGAGATTCTCCCAGCACAGGAGCCAGGCTGTCAGGTTTGGCCAGCTCGGCCCCTCTGCTAGAATCGTCCCCTGCCAATCCAAGGCCTTGACACAGACCTCTCCCTTCTCAGCCTCGGTTCTCCTTCCTGACCACAGGTCCCCAGGCAGAGGCCTTGGAGGGACAGGATGTTGTAGGAGAGATAATGAAGGCTTTGGGGTCATTGGGCAGGAGCAGTGGCCACCTACCACCCCTGGGCAGCAAAGCTGGGGGTGTCATACTCATTTCTCTCAGCCTCGATGCTTCCCTCTATAACAAAGGAGAGTCCCTGCCATGTGTCCTGGGACCCAGAACTTTCTGTGGGGCTGGGCCCTGCAGCTGCTTCTATTCCCCAAGACCCAAACCTCCTCCATGGAACTGCCCTTGGACCCAGAGTGTGCCTTTGACTCCCCAGCACCAGCCCCCGGCCAGGATGCCCATGCAGAGGGCTTACAGCAGGGGACACGTCTGCAGCCCTGTTTCTGCTCTCTGGGGTAATGAGGGGGGAGAGAGGAGAAAAGGGAAGATGGCGGGTAGGGAGTGTCCCACCACGCAGCCTTTGCCTAGCACGAAACAGCAACTTGCTGTTCAGAAGAGCCCACAGGAGACCCGGAGGATGGGGACAACTTCCCTCTGCACAGGAGAGAAGGGATTTGGGGGACAGATCTGACAACCTCAGATGCGTTTAGGAGTGTGGTAAGAGGAGAGAAGAACCTCAATCAAGGAAGGTGCAGGGACACTGCTCTGGGTGGGAATATTTACACCACAGAAACTGGCAATTGCTATAGAGCAGAGCTGTTTTTGCTCCTTTGCCCCAAGAGCCAGCCGGAAACGTTTACCAGCACACCACTTCTTCTGGAGAATGGCTGTTGTCTGGGGCAGCCCAGCCTCAAGGCCCACCGAGGAACTGGGAAGATCACCATGGTGGTGGCTCTCTTGACCGGCTGATCATCACAGAGAGAACCCACTACCACAATCAGCTGAAGCAGAAAGGGCTCAAAGTGCCCCCCTGCACCAGAGATCTCCTTGCCCACCAAGTTCAAGAAAGGGACCTCCAAATGGGCCCGGTCAGGACCCCAGGATGCGGTCAGCCCAGCAGAGGCCAGCCCAGGACCCGCTCAGGGACCTGCCCACCACACATCCTGCCCTCTAAGGATTAAACCTGGTCTTGACACAGTCCCACCTTTTGCTTCCCTGGGACCCACACAGACGCTTATTATCTTAGGAGGAGGGTCAGCACACCAGCCTACACCCCCAGCACCTTCTTGGGGAGACCCCACAGAATCACTGTCCCCGAGGCGGCACCGGGTCCCAAGAGGCCAGAGACCGTGCCTGTCCACCCCACTTGCTCATGACACCCTTCTCCCTCACTGCTGCACACACCTCAGAGCTGGCCATGGGTCTCCCCTGGCTGGGGCCTCTCTTGCTGGGAAGAAGCCATTTGGAAGGTGGATACAGATGGGGAAGTCTGCTGGATGCATCCGCTCCAGGAAGGAAAGCCCCGCGGGAGAGGACTCGCGCCTGTGGCCACGAGTTTCCAAGTGCCCTTAGTGGGCGCTGTGGGCTCTGGGCACACGGAGAACATTTGAAGGGCAGAATCTGTCACCCGCATCTTCCCTGATCTTCACCCCCCCCACCTCCCACCCCACCCACCCCACACCTGGGCGCGCACCCTCCGCACAGTGCCAAGCACCTGCCCAGCCCATGCCAGTGCAGGCTCCCCGCTGAGCCCTACCCCCTACGAATAGTCCTCAAGTCAGCCTTGGTCCCCAAGCTCTGGCAGAAGGCTAGGGAGCAGCTGAGCCTCCACCCATCCGGGGTGAAGACCCAGAAGTGCAGGGGTCTTCCAGGAGCCTCGTAGGCTCTGGGGCCAGGTCACTGCAGGCCTGGGAGGACCGGGCTTCAGGCGGGGACCACGAAATGCTCCAGGACCATGGTGCGTGGGGGTGGGGAGGCAGTGCCCTCCCCAGCTCCTGGCCAGAGTCACCTGCCCTCCCCTCTTGTTTCCATTTTTGTATCTGCAACTTCATGGTATATAAAAGGAGGCAAGAAGAGTGGATGTAGCAATAAAGATTTGTTCAGAAAACTAAAGCCTGGAAACCAGGCTTTCGTGGAAAGTGAGTGACGGTCTGTGGTCCTTCACTTTCTAATTTGAAGTATCAGGTCAGTATTCCTTTTTTTCATCTGAGAGAGGGAACAATTTTCTCATAAAATCTATCATTTGAGCTAGGTCAAAGTGGAACAGAATTAAAATAACCTAGAAGTCACAGAAATGGACAGCAATGAGGGAAGAAAAAGTAACTGTGGCTAATTAGCTAACCCTCACTAAAGAAAAATACTTTCAGCTGCACTGAAGGTATTGGAAGGAGTCCGGGTCCTCAGGAGATCCTGAAAACTCACTAATCAGACAAACAACAACACACAACTGCTCTATGACCCAGCAGTTAAATAAACTCTTAGGCATTCACGCCAGGCAAACACAAATTGATTATGTTCAAATACAATGTACGTGAATGTTTATAACAGTCTTATTCCTAAGAGCCAAAAAATGAAAACAGCCTAAATGTCTCTGAGTGGGGGGACAATAATTAAACTATGGTCCATCCATGCCATGGACTACAACTCATCAATAAAAACTAAACTGTTGAGACATACAACAAATCCTTAGATGACTCTCTAAAGGAATTATGCTGAATGAAAACAGCCAAGTCCAGGCTCAGCACCTGTGGCTCAACGGGCTAAGGCGCCAGCCATGTACATCTGAGCTCACGGGTTCGAATCCAGCCTGGGCCCACCAAACAACAATGGTGGCTGCAACCAAAAAAACCAAACAAAAAAAAAAAAACAGCCAAGTCCAAAAGATTCCATATACTAAGTCCATTCATAGAACATTCTCCAGATGACAAAACTTCACAAATGGAGAACAGATTTGTGGCTGATGAAGACGGAGGACTGGGGAGGAGGAAGAGGTGGCAGGACTGAGTTAGGAGGAAAGTGGATGTGGCTCTAAATGGGCAATGTGGGGCATCCTTATTGCAATGGCAATGGCCTGTAATTTGGCTATATCAGTATCTCCATGTAATACTGTATTAGTATCACAGTCATGTATGAAGTTAGCATTGGGCAAACCTGAGTAAATGGCATACCTAAGCTCTGTTACCTTTTACAACTGCACATTAATCTATGATTATCTAAGACGTATTTTTAAAAGATGTAAAAAGGATTAGCAATAAAATAAGTCATCTATGAGCACCAAATGTAGGTGAAAATGAGAAGAAAGTCTTCATTGTTCTAAGACTTTCTTTACAGGACAGCCTTCCTAGAGACCAATTGAACAAGAGGGAGTCAGTTTCCAGACCTGCACAGCCTGTGGCCTCAGATTCAATTCCTACGTATGAAAACAAAACAAAAATAAAAACCTCAACATGACTTGAATCAGCCTGGACTGGAGAAATTCCAGTAACCTGAGAAGGGAAACAATTCACAATGTATCTAATCAATGGAACCCCAAAGAGTACTCTAAATACACCAAAGGTATAAATACACCTAAGAATACTGAGTGATAAAAAAGCTATAGAATAAAAGAGAAATATAATTTTAAACACCTGCAAAACATTTACCAACCCATCAATTTGTCGTAAAATTACAAAACACACCAAGAAATGAATAACTGCCAAATATGTGGGCAAAAAGGGAAGACAAGAGGGTCAGGATAGGCACAGGGCCTTCAACTGTACCTGAACTTTATCTTCTCAGAAAATAAAATTTAAGCAAATGTAGAAAATTAGTATTGATTTAATAAACCTGGATAGTGGATCAAAGGCTATTACTATGATTCCTTATAGTTGGCTCTTTAAATAGTTCCTAATAAAGAAAAGCATTGCGCTATACAGAGACCCTCACAAGCCCTCACAGAGCAGGACTGGGTGGTCTTGTTGCACAGGCACCTTGGCAAGAACACATGACATGACCTTCCACTGCAACTCTAACATTTCACCATCAGAAACTGACCGTCCGAGTATGCAGGGTGACCAATTATCCTGGTCAGCTTAGAATGGAAGATTTTCAGGA
>CAUYRH010015756.1:0-10853 GCA_963574655.1 Perodicticus potto | reverse complement strand
CTAAAACTTTTCCTTCTTTCTGAGATGATCTGGCAGCTGTTGACATTGGCCAGCCATCTTCTACCTACATGAACAACTTAATAGATGTGAAAACAATGCATTTTGAAGAATTTTGGTAAAAAGAGATTATCTATGGTATACAGACTCTTAAGGTACCCCTCATAATTCCATCCACTTAGTGTTCACACTTTTGTATAATCCCACCCCCTCAAGTATGTGAATATATATAGGTTTAAACTAACCAATGAAATATAGCATAGGTGATGAAATATCACTTCTGTAATAGATAATGTTACATTGTTTGTAGCACTAGTTTTACTAGAGAACACTTCTTACTTTCTGGGTTTTAGGAAAAATTCTGACATGTTGTGAAATGTTCCTCTGGAGAGGGCCACATGCAAGGAAGCGAAGGGGATTTCTACAAGATGGCCAATGAAAAATGTTGGTTCTCAATCTGACAGCCTGCAAATAGAATGCTTCTGTCAACCCCTGGAGCTTCAAAGCAAATTCCTCTCCAATCGAACCTTGCATGAAATCACACCACTGACCAACATCTTGCCTTCAGTTTTGTGAGATGCTGCAAATTCCCTATCCACTGAAAGTGTGTGGATAATAAATATATGTTGTTTTAAGAAACTAAGTTTGTGATGATATTTTTATGTGACAAGAGATAACTATCTAACTACTAAGTGAAAAAACAGTATAAATTGTGCTGGTCATTCATTTTTGCTCCAATAGCTTATGAACACCTTCTTTTTTTTTTTTTTTTTTTTTTTTTTTGCTGTGTTTGGCCGGGGCTGGGTTTGAACCAGCCACCTCTGGCACATGGGGCCGGCGCCCTCCTCCTTTGAGCCATAGGTGCCACCCATGAACACCTTTTTTTAGGATGCATTACATGTAAATCATTGCAGAACAGCTCCAGCTACTGTGACTCTTCTTAGTCTCCCTTATTTTCGATTGACTCAATTCAATGCATCTTCTGATTGTGGAACCCTGGCTTAAGAAGCAACCTCTGTGTTAGGCATTCCCATTTTTGTTCCAGAGAGGAAGAACATGAACTGTGAACCATGTTTGAGTCATACAATTACATTTTAAAGTTTCTACTCAGATATGAGTTGCATCACATCAGTTTGTTATGGTTGTAGGAAGGAAAACTCTATTACCTAGCGGGAGGATCACTCTCAACTCCTACAAGCTTCTCACGGTTCCTTGCTATGGGCCTTCTCACTGGTCTTCTTACAGGCCCAATATCAACATTACAGTGGGCAGCAGGATTTCTCACACTGAATCTCTTGCACATGTTTCAAATCTGTCTGTTTTCCACTTCTGCTACCACTCAAACAAACTCACCACTTTTCAAAAGATCAACTCATTGGGTCAGATCTAACCAGATAATCTCTCTATATATTATAATCAATTTAGTTGACACTTTAATCATATGCGCCAAATCTCATTACCTTAGTTCCTCAATTAATATTTGATTGAATAATCAGATAATGGGACTCCCTGGCAGAGGACTGACCTTTAGAATTATGTGCAGCACACATACTACTTTTGTAATTAGAAAAAATATATATTTAAAATACTCAGAGGTATATTGCCAATTAAAAGTGAGAGGAAAAAGTAAACATTTATCTTAGATTCAGAGAAAGCTATTTTCAAATCTTGTTTCATCCACTTACTTACGTTGGGTCTGGACAACTTTTTCAATATGTAGGCACAATAGTAACTAACTTAACTGGTTTTTTTGAAAAGTAAGTGTGATAAAGTTTGTAATGTCCCTTGAAAAGCTCCTAACAGGGTGGCACCTGTGGCTCAAGGAGTAGGGCACCGGCCCTATATACCTGGGGTGGCGAGTTCAAACCTGGCCCTGGCCAAAAAGCTACAAACAAACAAACAAGCCCCCCCCCAAAAACCCTCCTAACATTTGGCTCTTTGTATCCTGATTTTATAGTACATTTTGCATTACATAAATTCTTAATGTACATAAAGAAGTCAATAGGAGATATAGGCAAACAGATGAATAGATCTCCCTTTCAGTCTCTCTTTCTCTCTATATAGACAGACTTGCACATTTATACACTAAGTAAATGCATATTTAGTATATTTTTAATTTACCCACCTGTTCATTAAGATACCATAATAGAAAATTATTATAAAAATCACAAGATTCCATTTGTATTGTATCAGTGTTGTTCTTAGTCTTGGCAAGGAGGCTGGATGCAAAACGAATATGAGATGTTTCTTATCCAGGCTGCAAGTTTTTCTTCACAGTGCCTGCAGCATGTGCCAGAACTGATGATGAGACACCACGCCTGAAATCAAAACCATTTTTTAAAAATAAAGGATTAAAAATCATTGTTATTTCATTTCCAAGATATTGCTTCTGTTTTCTGTTTTTTAAAATGGATTGTGCTTGGAATATGATCAACAATCAATAAAGAAAACGCCCTGAAATGCCAAATCAATGTTTCTGATATATGGTTTTCTAACTGGGAAACACAAAGTTAAAAAAAAAAAAGTCGAAAATATCAGGTCCATCTTGTTAATCCAGAGTAATAACTTTCACATCACCAAAATGAAATATTATCACCATAAGGTGAAAACTTATAGCCGCATATATGCAACGGAAGGGTCCTTAGAGATATTCAAATTCAATGCCATGAATTCTCAGACTGGGAAATTGAGGCATGGAAAGGAAAAGGTATCTTCTCAATGTCCCCCCTCAAATTATTCTCTTAAGTTAATTTTGAGAAATTGGATAAATAGAACTTTCTGGCCCTTGGCAAGGTAATGGCTGACTTATTATTCTTCTTGTTAACAGGGAAACTCTCTACTTTGGGCTTTTCTTTCTAAAATTCAGTGCATATTCAATGGTTGTATTTTTTTTCTGTTTTCCTTTCCTTATTTTGTTCCCATAACACTTTTCCATACCCTAAAAAATTAGAATGCAAGTAAGTACCTGTTTTCTGCTATAACCCTCCTCTCTCACCTGACTTTCAGGATGGGTCAAGATATATGCATTTAACTAAGATATTTTCATTTGATATGGCTTGTAGAGTCAGTTTTTCTAGATATCTCTGTGTTAATAGAAGACAATAATACACTTTATAACTCTATAATAATTAGGTATAATCTAGATAAATTGGGAGAGGGTAAGGGTTTATTCAAAGTCAAGTGAATTTATGGACAAATGTAAATCATGCACTGGAAACGAGAGTAATACACTGTCTTCTCAAGCCTATTGCTAAAGCATGCTGACATTTGGCAGGTTACAAATACATAATTTATATAAGCCAAGGATTTGCCAAAGAGTGCTTCTCTGGAAACATTTCCTTCTGGACACATGCAAATTACCTCGCTGGAATTGTTACACAGCCAAATATTTTGGATGAAACCCTAGCCATGGAATGGAGAAAGATCTTATGGAGAGAAAAGTGCCCCATGTAAGATGAAAATGCCCTTAAAAGGTTGTGGCACAGTTGGATCAATATTGACTTTTCAAATGTAAAGAGGGAAAAATGTGATAAAGCAAGCATACCTTTTATTTTTCACATAATACTCTTTGGACTGCATCTTTCCTTTTTAAGCCTCTCTTCCTGTCAAGGTCCAGATTAAGCCCTGTGTCCTCCAGATTTCTCATTGCCTTCTCAGAGTTGATATGTTCAGTTAAGGGAGAGAGTTAATATTCCACTAGTATTTTGAGGACTTTAGCTTGGCATACAGTACTTTTGCCCAATATTGCAGTAACCATAGCAATTGCCTATAAGGTGACATACTCAAGAGATAAATAGTGTGGGCTGAGTGACAAATCAAGAAGGATGGAATAAAGAAGTTCTGTTTCCTCTTAGGATACAGAAAACTGGAAAAGAACCTTCCATACTAGCAATAATAAAAATCAGATTATCAGGCGGCGCCTGTGGCTCAGAGGAGTAGGGTGCTGGCCCCATATGCCGGAGGTGGTGGGTTCAAACCCAGCCCCGGCCAAAAACTGCAAAAAAAAAAAAAGGTCAAATTATGTACTAAATCATAATTATTTCTGAGTCATTCAGATTACTAAGGATGCAAAGTAAACTAAATCCCAAAGAGCGACAATACCCTTTGAAAAGAGGCAGTCCTCATAAATTATTTAATGTGTTGGAGGTAATGGCAGGAAGATGTGGCCCACAAAAAACAAGTACAAATAAAACCATCATAGAGTACCTGAATGGATTAATAAACAAAAAAAGATCCAGCCATTTGCTGCCTACTAACTTTTGTAGTAAGGAAACAAACAGACTGAAAGTGATGATATAGAAAAAGATTTTCCAAACAAATGAAAACAAAGAGATCAGGGTAACTACTTATAAAAGACAAAATAGACGTAAAGTGAAAAAAACTATTAAAAAAGACAAGAAAAGTCATTACATGATGATTAAGAGTCTAATTCACCAAGAAAACACAGCAATTGTAAATATATTTTTATATATCTTTATAAATAACATATTCATATTTATATGTGAATATGTACATTTTATACATGACTGCATTATATATATAAATATATATTAATATCATATGTAAATATTGATATATAAAGACATTATTTATGTATTCACTATATTACATATAAATATATAATATATAAACATAAATACATAAATATTTATATATTATATATAAGTATATGTATTGTATAATATATACATCTATATCTAAATATATTTTATATAAATCTTTATGTATTTGTATGTTATATAAATATATATATATCCAACATTAGAGCACATATGAACACATAGAATTTATTTAGTGATCTAAAGGGAGAGGTAGACTATAGTACTATAATGGTAGTGAACCATAATATCCCACCTTCGTGCACTGGCAGATCATCTAGGAAGAAAAGTAATAATGAAACATTAGACTTTAATTAATGTTAAACTAAATGGAGCTAATAGATGCATACAGAACTTTCTATCCAACCACAGCTGAATATACATTCTTCTCAAGTGATCACTGAGAGTAGAACATGTTTGGGCACATAGCAAATATTAACAAATGTAAGAAGATTGAAATGATATCAAACATTTTTTCAGATCATGATGGCATGAAAGCTGAAATCAAAAACAGAGAAATGTTGAAAAATAAACAAATATGAACAACGTGCTCCTGAACAGCCAATAGGCCACAGAAGAAATCAAAAAGGATAACAGAAAATATGTAGAGACAAATGGAAATGGAAACCCAATATACTGAAACTTATGAGATGCAGAAAAAGCACTCCTAAGAGAAAATTTATAGTAATAAATATCAAAAAGAGGAAAGATCAAAGACAACCTAATATTAAGAACAAATGAAGTGCAAAATCAGTAGAAGGAAAGAAATTGCAAAGATCAGACCAGAAATAAAAGAAATAGACATTAGACAAATGATTAATAAAACTAAAAGTTAAGTTTTTTTTTAAAAAAGATAAACAGAATAGATGATCCATTAGCTACAGTAGGGGGAAAAAAAGAACCTATTTAAAATAATACTAAAAATGCAAGAGGAGATACTATAACTAAATGAAGCCACTGAAATGCAAAGGATCATAAGAAGCTACTATGGAAAATTATATGACAACAAACAGGATAACCTAGAAGAAATTGATGAAATGCCTACACCCATAAAACCTACTAAGAATGAATCATGAAGAAATAGAAAATCTGAACAGACTAGTAATGAGTAAGGAGAGTAAATCATCAATTAAAAAATATCCTATCAAAGAATATCACAGTATTGGGCAGTTTCATTGATGGAGTGTACATTACATTTAAGGAAGAATTAATACCAGTTCTTTTAAAACTCTTCACAGAAAAAGGAGTATAGTAATAACTTTGGAGGCTAACATTTTCCTGATACCAAAAGCAAATAAGGACACTATAATAAATAAAAATTTGCATTAAATGTGATTATGATGTCACTGAAACCAGCTGTATAGTGGCAGATTGTGTCACTATAATCGACTCCTTGAGCTTTTATTCAGAAGAGGATAATATAAATCTAACACTTAAATAAATGTTATGCTCAATGTACCAGAAACCTCTCCAGGTAAAATTAGGTAGCAAAGATCAGCATGGTGTTTACCATCCACAACTATGCAGACGTGACATGTAAGCAATGTTCAAAACTACTCCATATTGTTGGTCTTTAATAATGATTTTCATGGGAATCCACATAAAAATGTGAAGAAGAATGAATCAATTAGAATGGAAGTCTGACTAGAAATAATCTTCTAAAGTATAAGAGTGTCACCATAAGTTAAAATAAGCAGATATCTTACCTGTCTAGAGAGCATTCTTTGTCTTTTTAGTCTAACTAGAGATCATTCTTTGTCTTTTTAGTCTAACTATGAGGGAGAAATATGTTTGCAAGTTACCTAAAGAAATGGGAAACTTTCATTTAAATCAATTACTACTTATTAATAAAAAAGGTTCTATTAACAAGAGGTCAAATGTTTGTCTCTCTAGTGTAAGTGATGCGGAGTAAGGTAGAAGTAGATTAACAAGGAATGCCTGAGTATTTCAACAAAATTATATGTACACATATATCTGGTTAAAGAGAACCCAATTGTTGAAGGTAAAAACATCTAATGAACAAAATCAATACACAGCTCATTATTTTTTAAAACTATCTTATCAGACACTGTAAAGCATTGTTAAATCAAACACTTTAGACTGGGCCATTCTGAATGAGTGAAAAGTCTTTAGTATTTATTTATACAAATTGTTTTGCTCTAAGTAGTCTAAATAATAATCAATAAAGCTTAGTCTAATAGAGCATTTAATGAGTTTTATTTTAATTAATAGATAAAGGTATTTGGTAACTGAGTCTATTTGTCTATTTTCTTTATACTATACATTTTTCTTTATCATTGTGAATAGGTTTGGCAAACCTTTTCTGCATTGATAATACAAAAGGGAAGTTGAGTTTACAATTTGTTAAATTATTGTAAGCTTCAATAATTAAGTTTGAGTTATTTTCCTCAAAAATATCTTTACAATATTTTGAGTACATGCAAGTCAAGACTTATTATTAAAAGTGTTTTGGCAGACAAAAAAAGATCTAGACACATAGAAAAATTGTATCTTTTTTTTGGCAGTACTAATATAACTTGTTGATTTGATCAAATCAGATATTTTGTTAATAAAACTATGATATACCCCAAAAGACACATATTGTAGATTAAACCATATTAAAATATCCAGAATAGGGACAAAATCAGATTGATAAGGCTAGTTGCCAAATAACTGTGAGTGATTGCTTAATGGGGTATATTATAGTTTTATTAAACTAAGTAGTGGAAATGTTGGGTTACATGGTAATTCTGTTTTGTTAAAACAAGCAACAACAACAAAAAAACTCAAGCTGCTTGACAGAATTAACTCATTATTTTTTTCTTTTTTCAAACTGGCTGATCACATAATCTCTGAGTAGTCAAAATGTATCCGGTTTCTTAATTTATACACACACACGTACACACATATATATATTTAAACCTACAGTTTTTTTAAAATGTGGTCATGAGAGCCTTGAATGCTTATATGATTCTTCATTTCTCAAGAAATTATTGAGATCATTCTGTTTGTTAAAGCAATTTTTTCTAGTTCTATTGAGATACAATTAATGAAATTGTTGTCAATTTAAGATATAAAGTGTGAATATTTGATATATGCATATATTGTGAAATATTACCACAATTGAGTTCATTAGCAAATCCATCACTTCACATAGTAACTTTTTGTGTATGTGTGTGGTGAGAACACTTAAGATCTACTCTCTTAGCAAATCTGAAGAATACAATACAATATTCATTCTAGTCACCACAGTATATATTAGATCTCCAGAATTTACTTATAACTAAAAGTTTGTATCCTTTGACCAAAATCTCTGCATTTTCTCCACCCCATAGTCTCTGTTAACCACCATTTTACTCTCTTTTACCATTAATTTGCCTTTTTAAGGTTCTACGTATGAGATTAAACAGTAGTCGTCTTTCTCATTCTAACTTATTTCACTTGTTAATGCTCTCGAGTTTCATCCATGTTGCGGCAAATGGCAAGATTTCCTTCTTTTCTGTAGATGAATGATATTGTTTTATCACATTCATCCATTCATCCAAGGATGGTCACTTAGCCTGTTTCCTTATCTTGACTATTCTGAATAATGCTACAGTGAACACGGGATGCAGATATCCATTTAAGATACTAATTTTCTTTCCACCAGATACATTCCCCAAAGTGGGCTTTCTAGATCAGAATGTAGTACTATTTTCAATTTTTGAGGAACTTCCATACCATTCTCTTAAAATTGTAAATTCTTACCAATTTACACTACCACCAACAGTGTGCAAAAGTTCCCTTCTCATTACACCTTCACTAACACTTCTTATCTCTCTCTCTCTTTTTTTATAATAATAATCCTAACAGTTGTGAGGGGATATCTCTTTATGGTTTTGAATTTCATTCCATTATTATTAGTGATGTTGATTACCATTTCATATTGATCACATGTTCATTTTTTTTTTGTAAAAATAGTTATTCACGGTCTTCCCTTATTTTTTTAACCAGGTTATTTGTTTGTTTACTATTGGGTTGCATCACTCCTTTACCTATTTTGGAGATATCAAACCATAGAATAAAATATTAAGATTTTTCATCTCCTACAGTTTGCTAGGACCATTAGGAAATAGTATATAGGGCCAGTTGTGGCGGCTCATGCCTGTAATCCTAACATTCTGGGAGGCCAAAGTGGGAGAACTGCTTGAGCTCAAGAGTTCTAGACTATCCTGAGCACGAGGGAGACCCCTGACTCTGCTAAAAGTATTCCCTAGGTTTGTGCCCATGTTCAGTGGTTAGGGCGCCAGCCACATACACTGGGGCTGACAGGCTTGAACCTGGCCTGGGCCTGCTAAACAACACTGACAACTACAACAAAAAAATAGCTGAGTGTTGTGTTTGGAGCCTGTAGTCCCAGCTAATTGGGAGGCTGAGGCAAGAAAATAACTTAAGCCCAAGAATATGAGGTACCTGTGAGCTGTGATGCCACAGCATTCTGCTGAGGACAACACAGTGAGACTCTGTCTCAAAAACAACAACAACAACAAAACAAAATACTCTCTAATCATCCAAGAAATGCAAATCAAAACCATCCTAATATATCACCTAACCCCAGTGAGGATAGCCCACTTCACGATGCCCCAAAGCTGCAAATTCTGGCTTGGATGTGGAGAGAAGAAAACACTTTTCCATTGTTGGTGGGATTCCAAACTAATACAGCCTCTTTGGAAAGAATTATAGAAAATCCTCAAAGAGTTAAATGTAGACCTTCTATTTGATACTGCAATCCCATTATTAGGTATCTACCCAGAAGAACACAAAATTATTTTACCATAAGGACATTTGCACTAGAATGTTTATCATAGTTCAATTCACAATAGCCAAGACATGGAATAAACCCAAGTGCACATCTCACATTAATGGAATAAACCGTGATACACACACACACACACACACACATACATATATATGTATATATACATACACACACACACACACACACACCATGGAATACTATTCAGCCACAAAAAGATGGTGATTTTATATCATTTGTATTAATCTGGATGGAGCTGAAGTATGCTCTCCTTAGTAAAGTATAACAAGAATGGAAAAGCATGTACTTAATGTATGCAATACTAAAATGAAATGAAGAGTGAAACAACTGCATGCCCATGTGAGAGACAAACAAAAGTAAATTCAATTAGGGGAAGGGGGAAATGGGAGGAGGGAGAAGGATTGGTAAGCTTTCACATTATAGGTGCAACGTAAGAGTACACAATACACCTCCTGGGTGAAGAGCTCAATGACAACTTGGACTTCCCTGAGAGACACAAACAATGTAATTTAATGATTTGTATCCAAATATTAATCTAAAATTATAAAAAAGAAAAATTATCTGGGCGTTGTGGTAGGCACCTGTAGTTTCAGCTACTCAGGAGGTTGAGGCAAGGAGGATCACTTGAGCCCAAGAGTTTGAGGTTGCTGTGAGCTATAATGATGCAACGGCACCTTACCCAGGGTGACAGAGTGATACTCTATCTGAAAGAAGAAAAGAAAGAAAGAAAGAAATAGTATATGTACATACATGTAATAATTAGAGGAAAATACAAGGTAGTCTTCATCCATTCATTCCTTTATTTATCCATTCAACCATTATGTTTTAATTCCCTGTTGCACTAAGTTCTAAAGTGTAAATATGCAGAAGAACATTATTTGCCATGTAAGAGGATTCAGTCTACTGAGGAAGGCAAACCTATGAACAGATAATTGAAAATGTGGCAAGATGTATACATGATGACCAATTATAGTAATATGGAATACTTTATGGCCAATGATAAGGATCTAATATGAGGGGCTCTCTTGATTCCTGTGGATTAGAATCGGTGGTATGCAGTGACCACTATGATATAGGAAGATAAAAGGATAGGGTTCCGACACTTTTATTAATACTCTGCATTTGTTGGGTAGACCTCTATCTCCCATTTGCTATGACAAGAAACTCAGATGGAGTGATAGATTGAGGCATGAGTGTACAAACAGTGGGTTTGGTTTTTCACATGTTTATGTGAAGTGCTTGTGGAATATTCAAAACTGTATATCCAGTAGATAGATAACAGAGATTTGTAAATTGGAAGATAAATATGAAATATGGTCATAGATTTGGGAATAATAAGCACACAAGTGACAGTTGAGGCCATTTGACACCTGTGTGCCAAGGGAGAATGAAATAACCTAGAGAGAGACTTATTTAAAGGAACATACAGAGTAAGGTGAGCA
>CAUYRH010015754.1:0-23488 GCA_963574655.1 Perodicticus potto | reverse complement strand
AGCTGGCTCCAGTTGGCCATCTTGCCTCCACCCCCAGGACACTCTTATTAAAATATATATTTTAATATTCTAAAGAGCTCTATTGCAACAATCAATAAGAGATTGAGATTAATTTTTTTTTTCTTTGTAGAGACAGAGTCTTGTTTTGTCGCCCTCGGTAAAGTGCTGTGGCGTCACAGCTCACAGCAACCTCCAATTCCTGGGCTTAGGAGATTCTCTTGCCTCAGCCTCCTGAGTAGCTGGGACTACAGGCACCTGCCATGTTTCAGACATTTTTTAAGGATAGAAGTATAATCACTAGATTAAAGAATACAATCTAGCATTTACATTCTGGGGAGGTTGTATTAACTATGACCAGAAGGGCAGGAGAGAGTTCCCAGGACACCTTTGCCAGCACTCAGTATTTTCTTTTTCTTTTAAGATAGATTAAATTTTCCACCTCTGTTATGTGCATATAGAGTATTAGGTTTTCCATTGCTTTCTCAAGTAGCCAAAGAATACGATCAATGGTTGCCTTGTGTAGATTGGTATAGGATATGTAGCATATCACAGAATTCAAAGCCTTACATGGGTTTTCAAGTGTCATTGTTTTATATATCATGGGAGACCTGAAAGAAATGTGGGAGTCTCTCTGACCCAGAGATTGTGAGTCAGTACATGTTGACTGGACCACAGCACTCTCAGTGTTTCCCCCCCATCATGGTTCTTTGGATTGATCACATTGTTATTTAAAGGGATGACAAATAATTTCTGTTTCAGAACAGTCCATATTCAGATTTCCTCAGTTTTCCCAAAACATTGGAATTAGCTCATTCCTAGGTTGTCCAATAACATTTTTTTTTTGAGACAGAGTCTCATTTTTGTCACTCTTGGTAGAGTGTCTTGGCGTCACAGCTCACAGCAACCTCAAACTCTTGGGCTCAAGTGATTCTCTTGCCTCAGCCTCCCAAGTAGCTGGGACCAAAGGCGCCCACTACCATGCCAGCTGTTTTTAGAAATGAGGTCTCTATGTGGCTCAGGCTGGTCTTGAACCTGTGAGTTCAGGCAATCCACCTACCTCAGCCTCCCAGAGTGCTAGGATTACAGGCATGAGCCACTGCACCCAGCCTCCAATAACTTTTTTGTATGTCTTTTGTTTATAAGTGGAAAAAAACCCCAACTTTTTATTATTGCAATAGTAGTATGTGGTGCATTTTAGAAAATTGGTAAATACAGACAGGCAAGAGTATAAAAAATAGTATTTTTCATCCTGTCAAATTTTAACACTCTTAATGTACATCCTAAATCTTTCTCTGTTTATATGCATATTTTTTTTTTTTTTAGCAAATTGTGATATTTTGATTGTAGGTGTTGTTTTATTACCTGATTTGATCTGTATAGCCTGCACTTTTTTTTTTTTGGAGACAGAATTTCACTAAGTTACCCAGGCCAGAGTGCTGTGGTGTCAACCTAGCTCACAGTAACCTTAAATTTCTGGGTTCAAATGTCCTCCTGAGTAGCTGGGACTGCAGGCACCTACCCCAAGGCCTGGCTGATTTTTCTGTTTTTAGTAGAGACGGGGTCTCTCTCCTGAGCTCAATAGATCTTACCACCTTGGCCTCTAGATGAGCCACTGCACTCAGCCTCAGCCTCTACTTAAACTTCCATCTCCACTAATATTCAGCGTCTATTGAAATTTCATCAGTTCTCCTATAAGTCTTCTTCATCTGGCTCGCTCAAAGGGATCTTGTCGCATCTGATTGCTTTGTCCCTAGTGTCTCTTCTGAGCTAATACAGAGGAGACTAGCTGGGAAACACTGCTCTTCTCCAGCTCTGTGGAATAATGGTTTTTACATACTTCCACTAGCATTGTGCCTTCCCCAGGCTTAGCTGAATGTTTAAGTGTTAAGTGATGTAAGTGTTAACTTTCATCCCCCTCTTCTGGGCTCTCCAAGGTCATAGACATGACAGGCCGGGAGCAGAAGGTCTACTACAGCTATAGTCAGATCAGCCACAAGCACAACGTTCCTGATGATGGGCTGCCGTTGCAGTCCCAGCAACCACCACAGCCTGGCAAAGAGGCCAAGGCCCCAGGCTTCGCGCTGCCTGAGCTGGAGCACAATCTGCAGCTGCTCATCGACCTCACAGAACAGGAGATCATCCAGAACGACCGGCAGCTGCAGTATGAGCGGGACATGGTGGTTAACCTCTCCCATGAGCTGGAAAAGATGTCTGAGGTCCTGGAGCACGAGGAGCGGGTCATCTCCAATCTTAGCAAGGTCCTGGAGATGGTGGAGGAGTGCGAGCGGCGAATGCAGCCCAACTGCAGCAACCCCCTCACCTTGGACGAGTGTGCCCGCATCTTCGAAACCCTCCAGGACAAGTACTATGAGGAGTACAGGATGTCAGACCGCGTGGACCTCGCTGTGGCCATCGTGTATCCCCTCATGAAGGAGTACTTCAAAGAGTGGGATCCCCTCAAAGTGAGTTGTTGGGAAAATCAACCTTCGCGCCTCTCAGTTGGGCATGCCTGTACTTGATGAGATGTGCAGAGGGCAGGAGGGCAGGCTGGCTCCCTGCCCTCAGCCACTCGCTCTGTGTTTCTGCTCAGGACTGTACCTATGGCACCGAGATCATCTCCAAGTGGAAAAGCCTCCTGGAGAACGACCAGCTCTTGTCCCATGGCGGGCAGGACCTCTCGGCAGATGCCTTTCACAGGTACTGCAGATCAGGATCTGCATTCCTGCTGCTGTCGCCTAGTGACTGGGAAGGATTTCTAAAGGCCGGGGAAGGTGGCAGTACTGGCCTTTATTAACCTGCTCCATGTTGTCACTGCTCTAGGAATTCAGTGATTGATTCATTAGTCCATCTGACACTTGTCAAGTGTCTGTTGAGTGTCATACATGTGTCAGAGCAGGGCTCACCCTGGGTGTAGAGCAGACAGCCTCTATGTTTAGTACAGTGGAAAGGGCAGATGGCAAACAAGGAAGTGAACAAATAAAATAGGGTGCACACCGGGTACAGTGAGAGAGAACAAGGGTGTGTACCTACATGGAGGGGGGTGTTGGACAGAGGCCTGTCAAAGGAGGTGACATTCAAGCTGTGACCCACAGGGTGAGAAGCATTACCTGTGGGTAGAGGTTGGAAAACACTTGATAATTGGAAAGGGGTCCTTGTGATCCTGAAGCATCTTTGCAAGGCAGGCACTGCTGAGGAGACCAAGGTCTTGGAGGACAAGGGGACAGCTGCAAGAGCAAGGAAGAGGCAGGCGCAGGTCTGGCCTGCAGGGGGACTGGCCTGATGGGTTTCCATGGTTGTATTTCCATGCTGTTGGATTTTTATTATTCTAGAGAGGTGGTGGTGGTGGTGGTATACTTTGAAACTAATCAGTGCAATTTTTTCCATAGGTTGATATGGGAAGTCTGGATGCCTTTTGTTCGAAATATTATCACCCAGTGGCAGCCAAGAAACTGTGACCCAATGGTGGACTTTCTGGATAGTTGGGTTCACATTATTCCTGTGTGGATTTTAGATAACATACTGGACCAACTCATTTTCCCCAAGCTGCAGAAGGAGGTAGGGTAAGAGTCATGGGAAATAGCTGTCATTGAGAACTGTGGGGACTTGTTCAGCATTTCTCTTCATTATGTAGTGCTGTTAAATATGCCTGCAACTGGGTTTCTCAGCACAACTATTGTTCTGTAGTGTTAATTCAGCCTTTTTCTCAGCACTTTCCCCCTCAAATCTCCTGTAAGAGAGATTTCATTTTCTTGATTTCTTTAATAAAATTAGAATGGTTCTGTTCCTGAGAGGTAATACAATTCAAGGGTTATGTTTGTTTGGGTCAGGTGTCTGTTTGGGGAAAATGGAATGTAAAATGCCTACAAGGCACCTTGGCTGCCCCTTAGTACCTAGGTCTTCCTTTCATAACATGGACTGTGGTTCATTGTCAAGGGTGCACAAGGCCTTCTCCTGTAAGCACAGTTCTTGCCTTTAACTAGTGGTTCCTCAACCTTTTAGGCACCAGGGAATGGTTTCATGAAAGTATTTGTCCAAGGATTGGGGTGGGGATACAGTTTGGGATGATTCAAATGCATTACATTTATTGTGCACTTTCTTTTTATTATTATTACATTGTTATGTATAATGAAATCATTATACAACTCACCATAATGCAGAATCAGTGGGAGCCCTGGGCTTGTTTTCCTGCAGCTAGCTGGGGCGGCGGGGGAAGATGATGGGAAACAGTGATACCCATAGCATGCTGCTATAAAGCCTGTCACTAGATAAAGGTCAGTTGTCACTTGCCACTCATTGATGGGATTTTGATGAGTCTGCAAGCAGTTGATTTATTTTGGTCTCTGTGTAGTCAAACTTCTCTGCTAATGATAATCTGCAGCCTGTTTGTAGTGCTAGCATCACCACCTCAGTTCATGAGGGGCATTAGATTCTCACGTGGTGCATACAACCTAGATCTATCACATGCACAGTTTACCATAGGAGTCACACTCCTATGAATGACAACCTAATGTTGCCACTTATCTGACAAGAGCAGAGCTCAGGCTGTGATGCATATGATGGGGGAGCAACTGTAAATACAAGTGAAGGATGTTTTGCTTGCTTGCTTGCAGCTCACCTCCTGCTGTGAGGCCTGGTTCCTAGTAGGCCAGGGACCAGTACCTGTCCTTGGTCCGGGGGCATTGAGGACCACAGCTTTTAAACAGGCAGGGTTATGTGACCGCCTCACCCATCGCATGAGTTCTCTTCTCCCCACTCTGCAGGTGGAAAACTGGAACCCACTGACAGACACTGTACCCATCCACTCTTGGATCCACCCATGGCTGCCCCTCATGCAGGCACGGCTGGAGCCGCTCTATTCCCCCATCCGTAGCAAGCTGTCCAGTGCCTTGCAGAAGTGGCATCCCAGTGATTCTTCTGCCAAGCTTATCCTCCAGCCATGGAAAGATGTCTTCACCCCTGGCTCCTGGGAAGCATTCATGGTCAAGAACATAGTGCCCAAACTGGGTAAGGAAATGGGGAAAATGCACTCCAAGTCCAGCACTTTGGTCCCTCAGTTTCTGTGGCTAGCAGTAATGATTTAAAACATGGCCACTGAGTTCATGAAAATGTTGCGTACACAGTATTGCTTCCTGTAACAAAGTTGCCATTTTGTGCAGAGGCTGTATTTGAACATAACTTGGGTCCTTTTTGTTGTTTATATTAGTGACTAACAGTCCACAGTGACAGATTTGGACTCATTGTGCTTTAATGGTTTTTCTGCTTGGTGCAGTTTTGGCTTCTGGACAGCTGTTGGAAGTCTGAAATTTTTGTGGTATTTTATTAGGAACTTATTTCTGGGCTATAGGAATGCTCTATCAGGAGCTTAAACTTGATCTTTAAAAGCAGATCAAAGACTGACATTACCTGGTGAGAATTTGCTTTTTGTACTTCTGCATCTTTGCTAAAGCTGAACCTCAGACTGGGCTTCTTTTTCAGGGATGTGTCTTGGTGAGCTAGTCATTAATCCCCATCAACAGCACATGGATGCGTTTTATTGGGTGATCGACTGGGAAGGGATGATCTCTGTGTCTAGCCTGGTGGGACTTCTTGAAAAGCACTTCTTCCCCAAGTGGCTTCAGGTACACTTTGTATTTTGAGGGGGATGAGTTGGGACCAGGGGGTCCTCTTTACTTTCTGCCAACCCTGACCACAAGGCCAGTTACATAATGCAAAATAAAATTACATGGTAGGGTAGGAATGAATTAAGTAATTGTAATGGTGGCCACCATATGACTGTATGTTCGTAACATACTTAATGCTGTCCTAAGCACTTAATTTGCATTACCTCAGCTCCTCAAAGCTACCCTAGCATGTAGACACTTTGGTATCCCTGTTAAACAGACATGGTGGCTGAGGCTCAGAGCGCTTACATGCCAGGACGCTTAGCTACCAAGCTGATTCCAAAATCCATACTCTTAAAAGTGCCAGATTATTTAGCCCCTCTCAATCCCTGTAAAAGGACTGAACAAAACAAACGATCCCTTTGGAACTTTTGCTCCCATATGGTGCCACTGTGGATACAAGTTTTTTTTCTTTTTTGGCAGGTGCTATGTTCCTGGCTTAGTAACAGCCCAAATTATGAGGAGATTACCAAGTGGTACCTGGGTTGGAAATCCATGTTCTCAGACCAAGTGCTGGCACATCCATCCATCAAGGACAAATTTAATGAAGCACTTGATATCATGAACAGAGCGGTATCCTCCAATGTTGGTGAGTGAAGATTCCCATTTTTGATGCTCTGACCCTGATTTCCAGGTTTTTACACATGTAAATGACACAGTTTTCAGGGACCCAGAGAGTGCGAGTGCCTAAGCCGTAGTCTACTCTTAGCACCTACAGAGGCTGAATCTAACCCTCCCGACTCAGTTAAATGGTCAACTGGCACCCACTGTCCAGGCATGCTGTGAGTGGGAGGAGCATTATCCCTTGAATAGAGCTGTCTGTAGCTAGATTCAATGTTGGTCTGACCCCAGGTCCCACCTTCCTGACCACTGTGTTCTATGGCTTTTTAAGGAGCCCTGGGTATACCTTCTATTCAAGTACACATTTAACAGTGTGGAATCAGGTGGACAGGTAATACCAAGTAATTGTTGAACCTCTCTTAGCTCCATTTTATTTATGAAATAGCAATAATAACTAATTCATAGGTTACAAGAGGGATTAAATGAGTTAATGTTTGTGTATAGCACATAGTAGGGGATGTCTTTATTAGGTCAAAAGCTCACTGTTCATTTAATATCTACTCCCAAGTTCTAGCTAAGTCATTCTGCTTAGATCATGCGTAAATGAGAGTATATTGCCTAGTCTGTGGACAGTGTTGCTCACCACCTGATCTAAGGGAGGCCAAGAATTTGCTCAGGGTCACACAGCTGAGGAGTGGCAGTGGGACTGGAATTCTCTATTTCCTGGTCTTTTAATTCTTTCTAGTTAGCCTATTACATGAAAAACAGAAAATTCATAATTATATAATTATACACTGTTCAATGAGGCAAATATATAGCCAGTCCTTGAGTTACAAACATGCGATTTATGTACAATTCACACTTAGAAACAGAGGCTATTACGATAAGTCCAAGTTGCAGATATGTGACTAATGTAGAAGACGCACTTATGAGGGAAAGCTACAGGTAATAGGTACCTACCTGTTCCACTGACACACAGATTAAACTCAAGAACAAACCTAAAGGACCTGTCCTGTTTGTAAGTTGGGCACTGCTAATCTACTTATCCAGGTCCTTCAAGAGTCATCTCCACTTTCATATTTTCTAGAAACTCTTCCTTAGCCACCCTGGCCTCATGTTCCCAGAACTGTTCCCTGTGTCTGCCCCTCAATTAGCAGTTTGCATTTTGGTCCTATATTATCCTATAGACATCTATGTTTTAGCTCTCCTAATAGGGGGCCTGTATGGGTAAGTTAAAATATAACCAGTTCCTCAGTGAGGGGTGATTTGGAGGCAATAAAAAAAAGGGGGGAAATGACCAGTGTGGGCCACATGTCTTTCAGGTTCCTAGGGCTGCCTCTCTGGCAGTGTGGAGTGGAAACTAGAGCAAGAAGAGAACAGAATAGTGAGTGGCTCATGATGGTCAAGGTTTCTAGCTCTGAAAGGACAAATCCCTTGCAGATACTTCATTTTATGTTGAATATTTAATAATCTCTCTAGAACCAGGTATTAGCCACAAGTCATCAGACCGATTTGTCATGAAATATTGGCCATTTATCTAAACGTCATCCAAAGTTGTGTCCGTGAGGCAGAGCTGTCCTTCAGTATGAGTCATGGGCCATTCAGGCATACCCAGACCTGGGCTGAGTCATGCTGTCAACTTCCGTACTTCTGGGCACACCTATTCTCACTGCCTTGCCCCCTTTATATCTTAGGTGCCTACATGCAGCCAGGAGCTCGGGAGAACATTGCCTATCTCACCCACACGGAGCGCAGGAAGGACTTTCAGTATGAGGCCATGCAGGAGCGACGGGAGGCTGAGAACATGGCCCAGAGGGGCATTGGTGTGGCTGCCAGCTCCGTGCCCATGAACTTTAAGGACCTCATTGAGACCAAGGCTGAGGAGCACAACATCGTCTTCATGCCTGTCATCGGGAAGCGGCATGAAGGGAAGCAGCTGTACACCTTTGGCCGCATTGTGATCTATATCGACCGAGGAGTGGTGTTTGTCCAGGGCGAGAAGACTTGGGTGCCCACTTCCCTGCAGAGCCTGATCGACATGGCCAAGTAGACTGTGGCAAGTCCAGAGCAGGCCAGAGACGTGCACCTGAGAGGGACATGCTGTGAATAAACAGTATTTTAAATCATCTTGGGAAGGTGAACTTCTCTATTTGGGAGATGCATCACATTTTCAGGCCAGGTCACCAGGGAAGGATATAAAACATGATGACATCACTTTAGAAGTGCATAAATCTTTATACCAAGTCCTCACATGGAGTGTTGTCCTTGAAGTAGGACAGCCAAGTTAATATATTTCCCATCTCATTTCTGAAATTTGGGCCACTGCAAAGGAGTTCTCTGTAGTCCCTTCATGGCAAATTTCCCTTTAGTTTCTGTGGTAGCTTCTGCCTCTGCCAATACCAAACATATTACAGTAAGTTCCGGTCAGTAGCTGTCATTTTCTCATTCCTGATGATTTCAAGGTCCTCACAGTCCTGATAATCTGGTTCTTCTCGAAATGCCCAAATATCCGTGGGGAATTGATGTAGCTTTTGTACAGGGAACCAGTGGATAGAGGTGTCATTAAATATGTCTGTGAACTGTGAAGTCTGAGGAAACTCAAGCTCCTCTAGTCCTTTTAAAATCTGAGCAGAAAAATTCAAATGTAAATAAATACTTGATAGGTACAGTAAGTCCCCACTCTTCTGGGGTAAATTTCCATTTTACTTGTCACCCCTTTATCCTTTTTAAAAAAATAAGGATATTTTGATTTATATGCTTTTTCTTTCTTTTTTTTTTTTTTTGAGATAGACTCTCACTGTGTTGCTCTCAGTAGAGTGCTGTGGTGTCACACAGCTCAAACTCTTGGGCTCAAGAAATTCTCTTGCCTCAGCCTCCCAAGTAGCTGGGACTATAGGCGCCTGCCCCAATGCCCAGCTATTTTTTGGTTGTAATTGTCATTACTGTTTGGCAGGCCTGAGCTGGGTTCAAACCCGCCAGCTCCCTATGTGGCTGGCACCCTAGCCCCTGAGCTGCAGGCACCGAGCCTGATTTATGTGCTTTTGTGCAATGAATTGGAAGCCCCAAGGGCAGTGGATATGATGGGATATGATAGTGAGAATAAAAGAAATTAGGAGAAAACTGCGAGATGCACTAAAATGCAACAGCTTTTTGGAACACAGACCCATGGACAAAGCTGGCTGATAATACAGTAATGTCACTTTCTTTACTTACCCCTTATGGGTTTCCTCCTATGAGTTCTTTGTGAAGATAGAATTCTTCACAACAGAGAACAGTATTTCACAACTTTTCCCATCCCGACCCCTTTATTCAGATGGATACCTTTGCAATGTAGGGATAATTTTTCTGCAGAACTCTTGCCAACAACCTAGAAATAAGAAGGAACTGTGATTAGGAGGTATGAAAATGGTTTTATGCAACTTAAAACACAAAGAAGGGCAAGATTACTTAAGGAGAGCAGGAATTCAGAAAAAACACTTGGGCTATGGAATAGGTTAACTAGTAGAAAAGGTGAATACCCTAATAACTCTGCCCATTTCATCGACAAGAGAAATGACACAGCAGATACTTAACACTGTGAAACACTGAGGGTGTGGAGCAGAGAAATCACATGCTTTCCCTTGTTTTTCAAAAACATTTCTATCATTAAGGGAGAGGAGGAATTATTGACAAAAAGACTCCTGAGGAGGCGGCAGAACCTGTTGCCTCCCTTTCCCCAAGACCAATAAACATCTAAAGGAGCAAAAAAAAAAAAAAGACACCTTAACTTGCTTCACAGCTTGACTCAGGGTTCTAGCATCTCCTGTCTTGAACCCTTCATCCAGTTCCCCAAGGAATGGGATTTCCAAGTAAAGGATCATCATGGAAACGTTTTCTGTTTGTGGGTCAATCAGAGTTTGTGCTTTGCCTCGGAATCTGAGATTGCTGGATTCTTGCAGAATCTTGGCATTCTCGGGCTTACCTTTCTTCAAGTCCTTTGAAACTGTTCCCAATGATGACCATCTTGGAAAGGGCATCTACTGACCAGTTACTCCATAATAGATTGTTGTACAAGGCGGTCCCACAGTGGAGCATGTAAAAGATGGTGGGCTCCCCACAAATACTGCGTTTCCCTTCCTGGGGACACAGTATGACAGAGGTAAACACTTCCACATTCTATTCTTACAGCAAGTTGAGGACAGATTAATAATGAGCTGAGAGACAAGTATCAAGTGGTAAAAAAGCAAACTAAATTCAATTACGAAATAGTTACATTAACATGTATGAAAATCACAGTTACACACAGGACTTTAAAAAGTCAGAAAATCATACTGTCCAAAAAGAACTTATGCACACTTAATAAATTTGTGTCCCACAACAGCAAAGATAGGAGGGACAGCGATAGTTACTGTCCCTTATGTACTGTTTATGATCCTCTAGGATTCCTGTGTCACTGTGTGTAGATCCCCACCATAACTGAGTTCTATTTAAATGTCCCCTGGGGGGCAGAGTCACCCCTTCTTGAGAACCACTGCTCTATGGCTGAACTCCTTGGCAAATAAGGTAAGGCCCTTTGCTTCCTTGCCCCCACCTAGCTCTGTAGTCTCTCAGCCTTTGCTTCCTTGCCCCCACCTAGCTCTGTGGTCTCTCGGCCTGCTTCCTTGCCCCTACCTAGCTCTGTGGTCTCTCGGCCTTTGCTTCCACACCCTCGCCTAGCTCTGTGCCTCTCCACTTGCTAATCTTCTTGCAGCTTCCCTTGGATGAAGGACAAACTGGCAGTCGTTTCCTCAAAAGCTAGCTCTGTGTGGCTGCTGCAGTCCTGGTTCTGTCTGGCTAGCAAACTCCTGGTAAACTTTCAAATCCCAAGTCAGTTCCAGGAAACCTCCCCCCACCCCTTTAAACATCTCTTCTTATTGTAGCTCCTAGTACAAGGTTCTACCTCACTGTTTCATTCATCATTTCCCTGTTTACAGGTCTCATGCTAATGTGACCATGGACTCCCTGGTCACAGGACAGGCCCCCAATTTATTTTCGTCTCCCTCAAAGTTCCCTGCCTGGCACTCAGCAGGATTATCCAAATTGAACAACAGTGTTTTAGGACCTTGCTGATACTGGGGAATGACTTCTCAACGGGGCCTAATTTTCATGTTACATAAGTAATGAGGTGGCAGTTCCAGGACACACAAGAATCAAGTGATTATAATTCCCAAGATGAGGCAAAAATGAAATGAATATTTTTTTAGAGGTCTCTGAGAAATGTCAAATCCTAGCAAATTGAAGGGAGGGGTGCAGGGATAGGCAGAATATTAATCCACATCTCTGCTAGTTGCTACGGGTACAACTGGGCTACCATGTCAAAGAGGGGAAATTTTCCTCTGAGACAGAGTAAATTCCAACCAGAAAGACCTTCTTTGAGGTGCCCAAACTGTGTCTTCCTCATTTTCTTTTTTCAAAAATTACACAAATGTAAAGGCAAGCCATGGTTGAGACGGGCGTGTTGTGTGGGTGTTGGCAGTACTGCCCCTGCTAGGCACTCATTGGACAGTAGTACAACCCAATAGCTCACTGCATTCTCAAGCTTCTGGGCTCAAGCAGTTATCCTGGCTCAGTCTTCCAAGAAGGTAGAACTATAGCCCATTTGCAGGAATAAGCTTGGATATGTTTTTTTTTTTTTTTTTTAAGAGACAGGGTCTTGCTATGTTAACCAGGCTGCTCTTGAATTCCTGCCCTCAAGTGATCCTCCCACTTAAGCCTCTCAAAGGGCTAGGAATATGGGCATCAGCAACTGCGCCCAGCCTTCTTTGTTTTTTAGCAATAGCAAATGCCAACTTAGCATAATTTCTGGACAAATAATTCTCACGTGATTTTTGCAAACCTAAAATGTTCTAGTTCATGCTATTTGTGTAACTTAAGGTGTAATTTAAGTTTTTTTGATGGGCACAACACAAACCAAAATGTGGATAATTTATTGGCTGGTCACATATCACAGGTAATGAGAAAGTAAGCAGAGTAGAGAATAACCACCAGTGCAAAGAAAACTGGTGGCCATGGGCAGGGCCAGTCAGATCAGGATTTGTCTATCCCTCCCCATCCCGTTTATGAAATCACTCACTTCATTCTCGCTGAGAACAATCACACCCAGGGTGTTAAGAACTGCAATTTCAAGTTGGCTAAACTGAGGGTCATATACCCAGCAGTGACTTCTGGGGATCTAGAATGAAAGAGTGAGATTTATTCCAACTCCAAACATCTATGTGCAAGCCTAGGGGAAGGGGAAATAAAGATGAATCTAAAAATTTACCTGGCACTTTTCCAAGAATAGAAGCAAAAATGACAGCTGGTTTCTAGCTACAATGCAGGTGGCAAAGTTCCCAATACCGTAACACACACATTTCAAATGGCAGGGTCTTGTGACCAGGTTCTCTCCTGGGATGGAGCCAGGGGTCATATTTGATTCATTTGATGAGTCAAGGTGCAGGTTTCCAAGGACATCTGAAAGAGTCCCCATATGGGACTTCAATTGTTCCAGGTGTTTTGTAAGACATCCTCTGATGGTGTCTGAAAGAGCAGTCCCCAAATGCAGTCAGAGGGCATGCTCTGACCCTGTGAACCAAATCACTCACAAAACAAGTCCATAGACCCAGGGAGAGAGGGAGCAAAAAAGGCTTTAACTCCTCTGAGAGAAAAGCTGACCTCACTCTCAAACATGCCTGGGACATGCAGCAACATCTGGCCGTCCGAAACCCTGGACTCCCATGGCCTTTGTCCAAGATGATGTTTCAAGCAAAAAACAGGCTTCATTCATGGGCCCAGTGTGCATCTAAAACAGTAATATGGACTAACCCCAATTTAACAGGAGGCTTCTAGCAAATGTAGACTATGCTCTGAAATGCCAATTTTTTTTGACTATAACAAAGAATAGAGAAGTATAACACTCAAAATCATACTATAAATGGCTATGAGTAGGAATATTTAATGTATAAAAAGTTCAAAGAAAGAAAGGTAGTCTGGGCACTTTGAAAAATACTCTGTTTAAATCTCATATAGTGGGTACTCTTGCCTCTCCTTTTACTATTCTGGTATTGAATTTCATTGGATTAATCTGTAGGAAAAACAAAAAGCCATAAAGTCTAACAAAAAGATATCAATTTTTCACTTATCAAACCAGCAAAGATATCTTATTAAATAAGACCCCAAGCTAGAAAAGGTTGCATGAAAAACTGGCTTGTTAAACCCTTGCAATAAAATAACTAGTAAAAGCTCTCTGGAGAGCAACGTGACAATGGCTAGCAAGTTGATCACTATCTTTCACTTAACAATTCCACTTCTGGGACTATTATTCTAAGAAGGTCATCTTAAGTTTGGTAAAAGCATTATGCAAAAAGTTGCTCATTGCAAAGTTATATATAATAATAACTAAAAAATGAATGAAAAAATGTAAATGTCCCTCAATAAAAATAACTATGGTAATGTCTGCTTCACACAGAATATTATGTTGCCACACGTTTAGTTTAGGAAGAGACTACAATTGTATGGAGGAACAATGTCTATATTATAATATTGAAGAAAAGCAAAGATAAATATAAATTTCAGCAATAATGATAGTGAATATTTATTATTGTCTTCTGTGCAACAGGTAACTACTGTTCTAAGCACTTAACTAAACAGCCTCATTTAATTCCCAAAACTACAGGATATGTACGTTATTAATCCTTTTTCGAGGGAAAAGAAACTGAAGGTTAGAGTAGTTAAGTGCCAAAAAACAGAACTATAAGAGGAGAAGTGAGAATTAGAACCCAGCATGACACCACTCTGAAGCAAAATGTCCTCAAAGAAGGATTGACTCCCATCTTTATCCACATTCAGGTCCTCCCCCTACTTACTACCCCTACCCTTGGTCAGGTGGTACCCACCTAGTGCTGAACTCCAGAAATCAGAGATAAGCAGGTCCTCCCTAGTGAGAAAAAATAAAAAAATGGCACAATTACATCCTGTCCATTTCATGGCCGCCCTAACAGTGACTCTCCTGATGACCTGAATGCATAAAGGATGAGGTGCTCTGCGATACAGAGCCCACTCTTACCAATGGCGGGGGGATATACATGGATCATGTCTAGAGCCAGAGCCCAAAAAGGGCAGAAAGGTCAGGAGAGAGGGCTCTGGAGGAGGCCCCCAATTCCCGCAGATGAGCCTGTGTCTATTCTGTATCTCAGGTCCACATCAGAGCCTAGAGTAGAATTTCAGTTCAATAAACGGTTGTTACATACTTGGAATTAGCCTTTCTGTGCTTTAGTTTCCTCAACTCTAAAATGGGCATAAGAACCATCCCTATCACGAAGTATTATAGGAGGCATTAAGTGGGTTAACATTTCTTAGCACAGTACCTGGCACATAGTAGGTACTCATTGAGTGGCCTCTGCCATAAGTAACTCTCAGGGGAAGGTAAAAGAGACAAAACCATGTGTCTGGGCTTTCTTTATTCTAGTCAAGTGGTTTCCACAAGCCTGGATCAAAAAAAATAGTCAACTGTGAATTACAATGAACCAGATTTCAACTGACAAGCCATAAGCCAAAGGCAGCATATAGAGGCCTCAGAGAGGAGTAAAGATAATTGAAAAACATCTGTCCAGAGGTTAGCCCATGCTCCTCACAGAGGGTAAAGGAGAGTGCTAAGGTACACAGTTCTTTTTAAACTGGTGAGTATGAGCATGGATCAGCATGTGAAGTGTTGTGTCCCTCTCTACTCAGGGTGCTAGGAGAAGCAGGAAGCTTCTGGGAAGAAGAAGAGGAAGAAGAATACTGAAGAGGAAGAGGAAGAATACTGAAGAAGTTGAGGAAATACTAACAATGTCAAGGGATAAAAAAAGTGCCTAGGCTCCGTGCCTGTGGCTCAAGTGGCTAAGGTGCCAGCCATATACACCTGAGCTGGCCAAACGACGACGGATGCAACCAAAAAATAGCTGAGCGTTGTGGCAGGCGCCTGTAGTCCCAGCTAGTTGGGTGGCAGAGGCAGAAGAATGGCTTGAGCCCAGGAGTTGGAGGTTGCTGTGAGCTCTGATGCCAATGCACTCTACCCAGGGGGACAGCTTGAGGCTGTGTCTCAAAAAAAAAAAAAAGTGCCTAAAATGTTCTCCATCTGCCTCCCCCTACGCCCCCACACACGTTCACTTTGACTGACAACTTTTGAGAGCTTAGAAAGAATTGCTGCTGCTTTTGTTTCAGGCTCAGCTAGCTGGTCAGCAACTTTTTCTATTCAAAGGGAACCTCTAAGTCCACACTCCTCTTTATAGGGGAGAAGAGCACACAAAATTAGTCTCAGATTTTTTTCTTGTGATGGCCCTTAGATGCTGACCTGAAGTGCTAACTAAAGCTGTTATTCAGCTTTAACAGGACCATAAATAAATAAATAAAGGTAAAAATACTATGAGTAACAACAGTAATGAATATTTATTGAGTGCTTTATTTGTGTTAGGCATTGTGTACTTTCTAAGGTACAAAGCATAGAGAGATTTAGGGTGGGAGAGTCCAGAATAACTGAGAGCTGGAAACAGGCTTTGGAGTCCATAAGGACCTGGCTTTGAAATCTGGTTCCATACATTACCGATGTCTCTTTGAGACTGTTACCTACCAGGATCCTTGCCTGGCCACCACACTCAACAACAATAAAGAATGTGGAATGCTTAAGCTAGTGCCAGGCATACGACAACTGTTGGATACATTTATGGTAATCACGTGTTTGTTATCATCTCTTAACATCACCAGTAATAACATTTGCATAATAGTAAACATAGCGCTTACCGCGTGCCAGGAAATGGTTTCCGTTTACTAATTCACTGAATTCTCAAAACAAGCCTATGTAAGTACTACATTTATTACCATATCACAGACAAAAAACTGAGGCATAGAGATTACAAGGGGCCAAAGGTCACATAGTTGCAACTACAATTAAAAAGAAAGACGACCTTTATTGAACGCTTACTATGATCCAGACCTGTAGTGACTTATTACCTCCGTTAAGTCCTCACAAAAATATCCTGATTTTACAGATGGGGAGACTGAGGCTCAGAGAGTTGACCACGGACGTGAGGATTCGAGCCAGCACCGACCCCTCTTCACTCACTCAGCCTCCCGGACCCGACGAAGGACGACTCCGCTGTCCGCCTCGAGCTCCGTCTCCGGGTCCCGGGCCACCACCTCTCTTCGTCGCGGCCGCCGCACAGCCGAGCGCCTCCTCCGCGGAGCCGCAGTCTGCCATGATTCCCGCTCTGTAGTCGAGGTACCCGCCATTAGCCTCTGACTTCATCGCCGTGCGACGCACTCGGCCCTACGTCATTGCCACGAGCCGGGAGTTTCGGTCGGCGGTAGGCGGGGAGGCGCCTGACCTAGACGCTCTCTGCCGCTCGCGTAGGTACCGGACCCGAAACACTGGGACCCCGCCGCGCCGCCATTCAGGGACCAGAGTCCCCAGACTTCGAGCACCCGGTTTCCTAGCTACTCCGGTGGGTGGGCGGTGCTCGGAGGCGCGAGCCCAGCCTAGATCGTGACCAGGCGCCGTTTGACCCTCGGACCTTTGCTCACCTTTTTTCAGTCCCCACGAGCTGAGGCCAGATACTTTCCAGAACCCTCATGCGGTTACTGATCGCTTCCTCATTCTGGGGGTCTGTCTGGCAGCTTCCTGGCCCATTCAGCCCCACTGAGGCCACTTCCTTCGTGTCGCTACCACAGCGTCCAGACCACTTCTTGACATCCCCGACCCCTGGGTTATTACTGCCACTTCCCAGGCTAGCAGAGCCTTTTCTAGTCACATCCTGACTTCCCCCTGCACCAGGGTCATTACCGGGCTCTTTTAGGCCTTTCAGAGATAAAAGAGTGGACCTCGGCAGTGTAAGGCCCAGTTCTTTGGGGACAAGGTTTAGGGGGGCTTCAGGCTGCTGTCCTTGGTTCTAGGAACAGAAATGCCCCCGACACAGGCACCCACATACTTCCATAGAGTACAATGAGTATGGTCCTGTAGCGATGATCTAGAGTCAGTCAAGATATCTAGAGCTGAGAAATAATAGAGATTTTAGAGGCCATCAAAGGTTGAGTGGGGTCCTCTCTAGGGACTTATGTCTTTCAGAGGGATTTAACAAACTGTATTGTTTCCCACAGATGGCAGAATGGTGAGCAAGCATGAGACCACGTTGCTGGGGACATTAAGCTTGGAGAAAGTGACAACAGGAATAAAGTTTTGAAGTGACCAAGGGGATGTCATATGGAAGGATTAGACCTTATGTGTTCCTGGAGAATACTATCCAGACCAGTGAGTGGAGGTTACTGGGAAGCAGATTTTAGTTTGGTAGAAGAATAAATTTATGAATTGCCAGTCTCTATCTCTGGAGGGAGCAAGGCAGAGACAATCAAGGTAATTTTTGGAGGAGAGTGCAAGAGACAAAGATTAAATGATGCCAGGGTCCCTTTTGATTGTGAAATTCCACGATCCGAGTTACCTTTCTCTTATGGGAGTTTGAAAGCCACTTGATAAAGTTCTCCTTGTTCTTTTGAAACTTGCCCAGCTCTGGAATTCTGCATGCTCAGATTACTTTTGGGCTCTTAAGGTGATAGTTCCCTAATTTGGGTTCCATTATTACTGTGGTAGCAGCATTAATTCGTATGGCTGTTTTTAACACCCAGAACATTTTCACAATAATTGTTTAATTTTTCTTCTGTGAGGCTTGTAGTGTGCTTGCTTATCATAACTGTTAAAGAAACTTAAATCCCTTACTCTGAAGTCTCTGTTTTTCTCCTTTCCTTCTTTTTTTTCTGAGACAGAGTCTCACTTTGTCACCCTTGGTAGAATACTGTGCCGTCACAGCAACCTCAAACACTTGGGCTTAAGTGATTCTCTTGCCTTAGCCTCCCAAGTAGCTGGGACTATAGGCGACTACCACAACGCCTGGCTATTTTTTTTGTTGTTGTAGTTGTCATTGTTTAGCAGACTTGGGCCGGGTTTGAACCCACCAAACTTGGTGCATGTGGCTGGTGCCCTAACCACTGAGCTATGGGCGCCAAGCCCTTTCCTTTTTTATTAAAAAAAAAATTATTTTTTGTTCTCCTCTTTATTTTGAAACATTGTTGTCACCATTATAGAAAGTTCCTTTGAAATGTACCATTTGTTTAACCCTGCTGGGTCACATGCTCTTTCACGGGTTTTTGAAATAGCTATTTCTTGTGTTTGTTTCAGAATCAAGGCACTGATGTTTGAACTGGAAGCTCTAAAACTTTTAAAAAGAACCCTCAGAATGGCTTTGAACTGGACAAGCTAGAACTTTCTTCAGAATACCGCCTCCACATTCGTCTACCCCATTGGGCCTTCGTGGAGAGGTCTTTCTGCCACACTGACTCCCATGGATCCAGACTACTAGATTTGACCTTTCTGCTAGGATTCTCCCACTTTATTATATTCTCGCTCCGAGTTGTAAGAGATGTAGAGATATTCTTGAAACTGAAGCGCCTACAAGGAAGAAAAGTGACATTTTCATGCTAAATGAAAACAAAGCAAGTGGCAGTTGTGATAACACATGAACCTACCACATCTGGATTCACTGGACTGTGAAGAAAGAGTAACAGCCACAGCTGGGGACAAAGAATTGATACTGAAAAAGTAAAACCAAAAGAAGAGAATGAGGACGGCTGCTAAGTAAATGGCCACCTCCACCTCCACAGAGACAAAGTTAGCCTCTTGGTGAGTTCCAGGCCTGCTGTGGTTTAGCTCTGAGTAGGCTACTGGATGGATCTTTTGGGTTAAGTGCAAATTTCTAGCCAGATTATCTTGCTTTTATTAAGCAGCCAAGTTAAACATGTGAGCCGTTTCTTTCCAAAACTAATCTATTTTAATCTTGAAAGCCTCTTGTAGTGTTTGAATGAGTCTGGCTTTGCTGGTAGATTGTAGAAAAGATAGCCACATCCGGAACAAGGAGCCAGCTCTGATAATAATGTGGGCAGTATAGTGTTCATGTGGAGAGACAAGGAATGGTTACTTTTGAGAGTTATACTAGAAGAGATTTGGCTAGATGGCTATTGCAGGGTATTACTCAATGTTTGCCTGAAACTCAGTTCCTTTCTCAACTTGAAAGGGATTAATCCTTTCTCATAATTCGGTTCAGCAAACATTAATTAGGGAGTTGAAAGTGAAAGGCATGGTTTAACTAGAATTGCAGCTTTTAGTGATCAGTTATATATGTGTAAATAAAAAAGATGGAGCAGTTCAAAAAAACACCCAAGTTTCCTTTTGTGTTCCTGTATGAGCAGGGGTGCTTGAACTCAGAGAGGGTAGGGAAAGGGAGGGACAGAGCCAGTGTCACGTTTCTGAGTTAGCTTTGAAAAGCTTTGAGGCTTTTCGATCTGGACTTGTCTGGCAGCCAGTTGTACCTGTGCCTCTAGAACTTGGGGAAAGTGGACTGTGCCAGAGACTGAGCTGGTGCTTGTTATCAGGAAGATGAAGTGGAAGCCAGGGAGAGAGGCTGGAGAAGGCGTAGATCCAGAGGAAAAGTGCACAGGTGACAAAGCGGTCATGTTTTTCCTTGTGCTACAGCCTCATAAATGGAATTTTGGAGATTCAGAAGTAAAACCAAGGCCCAGCCTTTGAGGAGTTTGCTTTGTGATCTTAGAGAGGAGATCATCATAACATTAAGAAATTATAATTAGGGCAGCACCCAAAGCTCTGGGTAGGGTGCCAGCCACATACACCTAGGCTGAAGGGCTCGAACCTGGCCTGGGCCAGCTGAACAGAAATGACAACTGGAATAAAAAAAATAGCCAGGCGTTGTGATGGGCGTCTGTTGTCCCAGCTACTTGGGAGGCTGAGGCAAGAGAATCGTTTAAGCCCAAGAGTTTGAGGTTGCTGTGAGCTGTGACTCCACGACACTCTACCGAGGGCGACATAATAAGACTCTGTCTCAAAAAAAAAAAAAAAAGAAAAACTATAATTATACTGCAGAGTAGTCTATAAGAGCCTTTAGGGATAAACAGAAGGTTATGGAAATTGATAGGAAAGATTTCTCTGGGCTTATGGAATCAGGAGAAGGTTGATGAACAAGCATGCTTGAGTGATACCTGGTGAGGTTTGGACTGGCAGAGAGGAGTTCAGTGTTTCTCTGTAAAACCTCATAGGCTCCTGTTTTCCCCCTTTTATAGACTCACTGTCCTGTTGTTGAAATCGCTTGTTCACATGGCAAACTTAGAGCATGCTGTAGGCCCTCAGAAAATGTTTGTTGAGTGAGTGTATGAATTCCTGGTAGAAGGATTATTTCTGGAGGTCTTTGAGCTCAGCAGTTGTGCAGAGTGAATTGAAGACACCCCTAACTTCTTTTGTTATCAGAGCCTTAAAAGAGCATTATCAGGCCATGTGGTTGTATAGTTAAGGTTCAGTGTTTCAAGTAAGAGCAGTCATTGTGGGCGCTCGTTTTTCCTTTTGCTACTCATGTCTTTTCTAGCAGATGGTCTGACAGCTGGATAGAAGCATATTTTTAGTTTGACTCTCCTGCTCTTATGGAATGGTTCTATCTATTTGTAGCTATTGGGGTTCTTTCTCCTCTGGGGCCACCAGACGGTTTTTACACACAGTAATGAGCCCTCTTCAGGCTGGGAAATTGGAACCTGTGTTTTAAAATGCCATGATCACTGGATAAAAGGAAACATGGCTCCATTCTGTTCTCTTGCCAGGTGGAATTATTTTTTTCTTTATGATGGTTCCAAGGTAAAGGAAGAAGGAGATCCAACAAGAGCTGGCATTTGTTATTTTTATCCTTCCCAGGTAAGCCACACAGCATTTTATTGTTCAGTGGGGATCCATCCTGTTGCTTCCAATTGGTAACATTTCAGAAGTATAGGTTTTAGATTAGGACAGTTCTCTGCCAATCCAGGCAGTTGACATTACTACTATCTTATTCCTAGTTGTATTATTTCTTATTGTTTTGGTCTTAAAGTTCCTAGGTAGCTCAATACTTCTGTCATCCCTAGCTTTCTGTTTCTATCATGGAACAGAAAGCTAGGGATGCTTTTGTCTGTCTCTCTCTGCCCCCAATTTTTTTGATCAGCTCATTTTTAAAAGCTTTTATTTAAACATACAAAAGTAGAGAGGAGAGTATCTAGCTTCAAAAGCTGTATATATTTGACCAATATTATGTGACCTGTCTTAACCTCCTCTTTCCTTTTTTCCCCCACTGGGACAAATTCTAGATGTTGTGTCATCTTGCCAGCATCAAATAACATCTCTAACTGAAAAGGACATTATTTGAAACATTACCACATCTAGCAGAAGTTTCAATAATTAGGCTAGGCATGATAGGTCACTCCTGTAATCTCAGCATTTTGGGAGGCTGAGCTGGGAGGATCCCTTGAAGATAGAAGTTTGAGACTGGTCTGAGTAACATAGCAAGACACCTATCTCTATAAAAAAAAAAAGAAAAATTAGCAGGACATGATGTTGCATACCTGTAGGTCCAGTTACTCAGGAGGCTAACCTAGAAGGAACACTTGAGTCCAGGAATTAGAGGTTGCACTGAGCTGTGATGAAGCCACCAAACTCTAGCTCGGAGTCTTGACTCTGTGTCAAAAATAAAATAAAGTTGTAATAATGAGTAACAATAGTTCCTTAATATCATGAGATACTCAGACGTTATTCAAATTTTTCCATGTTGAGCCTGGTGCAGTGGCTCAAGCCTATTATCCCAGTACTTTGGGAGGCCAAGGTGGGAGGATTACTTAAAGCCATGAATTTGAGACCAGTTTGAGCAACATAGTCAGACCTTGTCTCTACCAAAAAAAAAAAAAAAAAATAGCTGGCCATGGTAGCATGTACCTGTAGTCCAACTACTCAGGAGGATTGCTCAAGCCCAGGAGTTTGAGGTTACATTGAATTTTGATCATGCCACTGCATTCCAGCCCCAGGGGGCTACCCTGTCTCTGAAGACAAAATACAAATGGAAAAAACTCTAAATTTTTCCTTGTTATCTTAGATGTTACTTAGTATGTCCTGCCTTCCTTCCATTCATCTGTCTACTCATTCTTCTATCCTTCTATCTCTTTCTTTGTTTTTCCTAATCCAGATCCAAATAGCATTCACATATGTTATATGATTATTTTGTATTTTTCATCTTTTTTAATAACATTCTTCATCTACCTGCTTATCCTTTTTTATCCCCCCCATGCCAATTGAATTATTGAAGAAACCAGGTAATTTGTGCAGAATTGTAGAATGTCCCACACTCTGGATTTGGCTGACTACTTCCTCATGTGGTATCATTTTATGTCCTCATCCATTGTATTTCCTTTAAATTCATAGTAAGCTCTAGAGCAGGGGTCCTCAAACTACGGCCTGCCGGCCACATGCGGCCTGCCGAGGACGTTTATCCGGCCCGCCGGGTGTTTTTGCCTCCACTGCCTGTCCTGTTTAGCAGCTGACTCATCCTTGGCGGCAAAATCTGTTAGCGGAAAAACCATTGGTTGCATTCCCAAACAAAACGTGTGGATTCACTGGAAAAGTTGCAAAAGGAGTTCCAATTTAGATTTAAAGAGCTTCATCTCCATGACCAGGACATACAGCTTTTCCATAACCCATTTTCTATTGACATTGAAAATGTAGAGGTCAGTCTCTGAAGTCGCAGCCCCGGCCACCGCCTCGGGCTGGCGTCTCCTGCAGGCGGGAGCCAGGCGCTGCAGGGTGCGGCAGGGGTGGCCGAATGCTCTTGGGGCTGCTCCGGCTTTCCGGCTTCTCCATGGGGCTGGCCTGCGGCGCCCAGATGCTCTAAGAACATTTCCACTGTTGTTTGGAGGACACACATAGTGGGATTCAGAATTCCTGGAGAATTGCCTTTGCGAGAAGCTGGAAGTATTTCTTTAAATTCCGTCTCTTAGTTTTTCAAAGAAACATCAAGAAACCATGAACAACATTAGTAATGAAGAGTTTGACTGCCACTTGCTTGATGAAGATTTTACTGCCAAGGACATTCTGGATCAAAAAATCAATGAAGTTTCCTCTTCTGATGATAAGGATGCCTTCTATGTATGCCTCAGACCTCAGAGATGTTCTGAAGAAACACCGAAAATGGCTAAAAGCTCTTCTTCGTGTCACTCCCTTTTATGCAGTCAAATGCAATGACAGTAGAGCCATTGTGAAGACCCTCACTGCCATTGGGACAGGATTTGACTGTGCTAGCAAGACTGAAATACAATTGGTGCAAAGTCTCAGGGTGCCTCCAGAGAGGATTATCTATGCAAATCCTTGTAAACAAGTGTCTCAAATTAAG
>CAUYRH010015752.1:0-10612 GCA_963574655.1 Perodicticus potto | reverse complement strand
AAGCTTGGAGTACAGTGTGCGGGCTTCCCATACAATCGGAGATATTTTTATCCACCTGATTAATGTAACATTCATGATATTTTCTCATTTACTATGTGAAAACAATTTTGATCCGTATTTAGAAGATTTCTCCTGACCCTTCGCATATGCACCACAAGTGTGATCTCACCCTTTATCATCTCTCCCCCCACCCTCTCCCTCCCCTTCCCTCCCTCACCCCTTTCCCCATCTTATTGTGCAATAATAAGAACATCTCATTTTCAACGAGCCACATTTCAAGTGCTCGACAGCCACCGGAGGCCACCATAATGGAAAACACAGTTCTAATCAATGTGGTAAGTCATGATGTTGAAATATAAGGTATAACTATTGAAAATAAGGGGTCAAGGCAAGAGAACCAGAGAGAATCCAAGAAGCCCCATAAAAAAGGGCTAGGGTGTGGTGGGAGCCCAGACAGATAGCTGAGGACTATTGAGCAAGGTTGGCCAGGATGCAGAGGAAGAAGACACAGATAATGCAACTGCACACAGTGGGTCTGGGCTCCTCACAGCCCCTTTACATAAGGTCTGCCCCACCTCCACTCCGCAACCCTTGCAAAGGGGGGGAAGGACTTTTTAATAACACGTTAGGAAGATGCAGCTGTAACTGCTAGATGGATGTGGGTTACAGACAGAATGAAATAAATTCAAAAAGATCTAGAAAGACATGAGCAGCTCGCATTGGCTCTCTTGGTTTCATGGGGACTTGCTAAATCAGGAGTCCTGGGTTCTAATCTCAGCTGTGCCCTAAACTCCCTCTGAGACTTCAGGTCGGTCCCGCCCACTGTGGGGGCTCTGTTTCCTATCATTGGAAGGGTTCTAAGATCCTTCTAGTTCTCCCATTCTGTGAGCCTAAGAGACGCAGAGGGCACATGTCCCACATTCTATAAAAACACTGGTAAGTAAGACTTGCCCCTGGAGCCTGAGCAACTGCAGCAGTTTTTTTTCTCCAAGTGTTTTGAGGGTGTTCAGAGAAGTTGAATCTGAGAGAGAGAGTCCAAAAGGGGTGGGGTAGGGGTTTCTAGACACTGTACTGTTACACAGGGATGAACTAAACAAGACGATCTGAGGCCAGACCCAGAAGACAGAAGGTTGGCGGGGGCAGGAGGCTGTGACAGATGAGTGTAGATGAACAGAAAAATCACAAATGACCACGGCAAAATCAGTTTCCAGAAAAAGAGATGGGGAGACAGAGTGAAGAGAGAAAAGAGAAAAGAGAAAAGGAAGGGGATGGGATGGGATGGAAGGGGAAAGGAGGGGGAAGGAAAGAAAAGAAAAGGGAAAGAGAAGAGAGAGACATTCAAGGGCAGAAGGGTTCAATTCCAGATGGGATCAGGCCAGAGGTGCACCCAGCTAGAGCAGGGTGGAGAGGGAGGGATGTGAAGGCCCCGCTGGCAACAGTGAGCCATCCAGAGAAGAAGAGGGAAAAAGAGGGAAGACAGTCTCTGGAGATTTCCGAGTCAGAAGCAGACACAACCAAAGAGGCAACACAGGTTATCTCACACGTGGGACCCCAAATCTCAGCAGGCAGAAAGAGAACACAGTGGGAACACACTAAGATAACCTACCATCAGGCCCCTCGGCTGGCTCCTCCCCACTTTGAGAGGTGAGGAGGGTCCTGTTCCCAGATGGTAACTCACAATACAACAACAAAACAATAGCAGATGAACAGCTGGCTCACTGGATGCCAGGTGCCAAGCAAAATACAGTTTTACGTTGTGTCCTTTAACCATCTCACAATGGCACCCATGAGAAGGGCTATTGTTGTCCCAGTTATACATAAGTAAAACTGAGATTCCAAGAGAATAATTAATTTGCCCAAGGTCATATAATAAAGAAGTGAAAAATGGCATTCAAATGCAGGTCTGCGTGACTCCAAAGCTCAGGCTCTTAACCACTGTGCTATCAGCCTGGGCAGGAACTGTTACGACGATTTTCCACTGTTTCAAATAATGTGGACTATCTACAAAGTAAGTGGCACTACAGGGCTTACAAAAGGAACAAAAGAACAGAGAAGGAAGAGAGCCACAAGATACCACATGTTTCCTACACTCTTTATAATCTATTTCATTTTAAAGTCTCAGTCCAGGCACAATGGCTCATGCCTGTAATTGCAGCACGCTGGGAAGCCAAGGCAAGAAGCTTGCTTGAGGCCAGAAGTTTGAGACCAGCCTGGGCAACATAACAAGACCCTGTCTCTATAAAAGATAATCAAAAATTTAGCCAAGCATGGTAGTGGGCGCCTATAGTCTCAGCAACTTGGGAAGTTGAGGCAGGAGGATTTCTTAAGCCCAGGAGTTCAAGGTATAGTGAGCTATGATCAGGCCACTGCATTCTACCCCGGGCAACAATACAGGATCCTATCTATATAAATAAATAAGTAAACAAATAAAGTCTCAAAACCAGACTATAAAGTAGATTTCACTATTCTATTTGACAAATGAGAAGACTGAGTCTCACAGAGATTAAGTAATTTACCAAATTTATCTTGGTAGTACATGGCAGAAGCCTGACCTTTTAATATACAAAAGTCCCAGAGGGAGAATGAGGTACAAGGTATGATAACTGGACAGGACACCAGGGAGCAGACTGACTTCATTTAGAAAAGGCTGGTAGGGCAGGGAGGTCTGTAGAAAATGACGTGCCTATCAGTTACACAAGGACCTGTCCAGCCCTAAGGCCATCCCTCCAAAACTCCCTGCAGCGCTAGTCTGGAGCAAGGTGAACTGCAGGAGGGGCCAGAGGGTAAGTCTCCATTCATCAAGATGATAGCTTGATTCAACACTTCACACCCAGAAAGTCTTCTCCCCAATTCCAGAAACCTGCTTTTTGATCCCAAGCAGCTGAAGTCCCTAGATAGAGCAGGATTTCTGGAAACAATGCCAGCAGAATTATTATACAATTATAGCAATGGCTACACAGTGGACTGTTTTACAGGGTGCAAAGCTGTTCTGACACTCATTCTGTCTGATGATGACTTTAGACAGCTAAGGTACAAGCAGATCAGGAGGAATGGCTCTTGCAGAAAAATTGTCTCTTTTTCCTGAAAGGCTAAAACAAACAAAAAAAAAAACAACATTTCAAATATTTGATCTACCTAGGGATGCCCATGTAGAAGTGTGAGGAGCCCTTTCAGACATTGGGGCCATTAGCCTTCCATGGAGAGATAGCACTCTTTAAGGCTGGGAATGAGACTGTGACTTTGATCAGCTCACCTTCTCAGCTCCTCAAACTGTCTCCAGCTCCCATTAATCAGTGACACCATGCAAAGCTTGGAGGACAGAGCAGTGGCCTGGCAATGCCTGGCCTACCCTGCAGAAGACAGGCCTCAATCACAAACATGTTACTCAGTGCAGAGGACAAGTTCAGGTGCAATCAGAAAGTACAATAGGGCCTGGCTCGCTGAAGGGGAGATGTGCAGGCCTGGGAGCAGGTTCAGGACCTGTAGGAGGTGGTGAGTGAGGAGGGCCAGCGGAGGGTTGGAAGGGGAGAATAAGCCAGCTCCCACCTGGCCTGCACACCCACCTTTGGGATTTGGGATTAATCCTAAAGGCACAGAGGAAACCACTGGTAATATTAAAGAGGCTCACTGATGTGGACGTAGACTTAAAACCACAGGGTGGGCAACAGAGTAGGATGGGTGGGGTGTAGAGAGGCCTGCTGGAAGACGAGTGCCCAAGTCGAGGGCAGCACTGGGGACAGAGAGGTGGAAGGAGGAAGAGAGGGGCCCTCAATGATAGATGCCATGCTTCCGGCCTGACAGGGGTGGAAGACCACAGCGGGATCTGGGGCTTGGTGTGGGGCGTGCTGTGGCTATGGTACCTACAGGACTTCACCTGCTGCCTGTTCAGCTTCTTGAAGGAAGCACAGCTTCTGAGGGACTACAGCTTACTTACTCTGCAAGTGCTTAGAGCAGCAGCCTTCAACCTGTGGGTCGTGATCCCTTTGTAACAATGAAAATACATCCTGCATATCAGATATTTACATTATGATTCATAACAGTAGCAAAATTACAGTTATGAAGTAGCAACGAAAATAATTTTATGGTTGGGGGCCACCACAACATGAGGAACTGTATGAAAGGGCCGCGGCATTAGGAGGCATTAAGAAGTTTGAGAACCCCTACCTTAGAGAATCAAGTCCCAAGGGCACTGAGCATGGCATTCAGGGCCTCCAGAGTGGGACCACCCTACCCCTTATTTCCACAATGCCCTTCAGCTTTTACTTTAGACAAACTAATCTGCCCACTGGTCCTCAGACCAGGCCACTTTCTTCCCAACTGCCCTGTCTGTGTTCAAGCATTTCCTCTACTTGGAATCCTTTCTTGCTATCTTGTGTCCAAATTATACCAACACTCCAGAGGCCACAAACTAATGGGAGCCCCTCCTGGATGCTTTGCCTGTTGCTCTACCTACAAGTATTAGGCTTCCTTCCCAGACAGCACTTAGTCTGTCCCCTTTTCTGTGGCCCTTGTTATCATTTTGGTACATTCCTTACCTTTCCCACTAAAGGAGGAATTCCTCTTTCATCCCCTAAAACAACAGGCAGGGAGCCTGGCACAGGACATAGGCCTGGTCAATGCCTGCTGAATAACTGAATAACAGGCATGAAACCCACCATCCCACAGGCCCTAGGAATGCCAAAGCAAGCCACATAAAGATCATTTAGAAGAATTTCTCCTTAAATTACATTCAAACCTACAAATCCATCCAGAGTCCTCAGACATCTGGCCCCACAGGCGTCAGCCTTCTGCCAGAAGCCACTCGGACTTCAAGGGCTGCCTAAACTAGACTTTAGCACATGTGCAGCTGGGATTGCACAGCCCTGCACTGACCACCTCCATATCACAGGGGCAGCTGGCTTAGAAGCTTCCACAGCCTCATAATCACCTTGCAGGGGTCAGCCTTGAAATGAACCAACACGGGCCACAGGCAGGATCCCAGAGGAGGGAAGGTGGCTGAGATAGGGGGCTGTTCTCTGCAAGGGGGCAGACTCAGGAGAGGCAGCACAGATTCTGTTGCATAGGAAGGAACTAGGCATAACATTTTGAGGGGCTTTCCTCCCTCCAAAAAGCTTATCTATAACAAAGAAGAGGAAAAAAACACTAAAACAAAACAAAGGATCACAATTCATTTTATGAGTAGGTTTTATTCAAGAACTTCCCCATTTCCCACTGGAGGAAAAGCCAGTCTAAAAAACTTTTCAGTACATACACTCAGTAGAAAAAAACAATCCCCAGCCATAAATTAAAACTTTACTTCAAATTTCACTTCCCAAGTGAGTTAGGGCTCCAGGGCCCTCCGCACCCTGCAGTTGGGCTTGTCTAGTCGGAAGGTAAACAACACGGGCTATTTGTAGTGACAAGTAAACACTAATGAATTTCAGGGCACGTCTGGTGCTTGCATTTATGGATCATAAACTCATCTGGCTTCTTCTCAGCCCCTGCTGACATGCCAATGAGGCAACCCCAAGTATTTGCAGGCAGGCATGAGCTGCCAGGACCACTCTGAGAGAAGGAGGAAGGGGAATGAGGAGGCCTGCCTGTTAACCTTCCCATTACATACAAACCAATTTTTATGCTCTCACCTTTAGCCTGAATCTTGGCATGCAAAATCTTATTATCCTATAAAAAGTATTTACTTATTAAACATCTTGAGAATGGAGGGAGAGTTAACCTACTTCAACTAAAAGAAGGTACAAACATGTAACATTCAATTGAAGTTACCAAAATGACTTTTTAAATACCAAGCAGCTATAAATAAGGGGTTTAAAATCCAAATTTTTTAGAAGTATTATTTGTCTAATACTGAATTCTAAGAATCCTGAGGAAGGGTATTTCCATAAAAAACAGGCTTTCAAGTCTAGAAATATCATGTTCAACCCCAGCCACCAGAGAAGACCCCCTCATTGCCCGGCCAAGACAGAGGACCTGTCCTGAGCTGTCCTGCCACGACCACCTAGGATGAGGGGAACACAGTGGCTGTGGGACTCCTTCCACCCCTGTGGAGGTCTGGGGTAGCCTTCACAAACCCCAGGTGGCCCAGACTGGCCACTGGCTGTCTGGGACCTGCCAGAGGCTGACTTTCATCCCTTTAAGAGTCACACTCAGAGACCACAGAAGTTACAAAAATGCAGAGTGAGTTTCCGCATAAGGGGATCACCTCCTAATGGCCAAGGGTCCCCATATCGGACCCAAGCATGGAAAACGAAAGGCTCCCTGAACATGGATGCTCTCACAGGGGCCATTACTCATTCACTGACTCCCCTGCAGGCCCCCAGCCCACTAGCCCGCTGCCACCCATTCAGCCTCTACCAAGAAGCCAGCACAATGCAAACAAGCAAGGGTCCTGTCTGGAGCTGACAAGGCTCTCAGAGGATGATGGTGCCCAGGAGGCAAATGATACATTAACACAAAGTGATGTTGATGGACACTGGTTCTTCATTACTGGCATTTTGGGAGTATCTGCCCAGCTGTGGCCACTCCCTTGTCTCTGGGCACTGGCCCTGCTTTCCACCCTGTCACAGTGGAGGAATTCAGGTAGTCATTTTGAATGACATGAACTTGACCCCCACTGGGCAATTAACAATTCCTTGTGTATGAATTTGGAAGCTAGATGGAAGGACATAAAAAGAACTAGTCCCTGGGACTCCAGAGCTCTAGGACAGCCACCCCATGCATCTTGTGCACACCATGGAGTCTGAGGAAGCAGGGAGGCAGGAGAAAGAGGGATAAGGAAGGAAAGAGAAGACAGAGCCCAAGGAGCTGGCTCCGGCCTCTCTCTACCTCTAGCTTCCAGGAGACACCACATGAATCGTGCTGCAGATTCCCCTCGTGGCCAAGCTGCTTGTCTGACTCATCTGGTTGCCACTGTTCTCTTCACACAGCCCTTCAGCCTGAGCAGCCTCCGGAAGGAAAGGGTGAGGAAGGGAAGGAAAGGCCCTGGAAAGCTCCTCTCTCAGGGAAACTGAGAACAAGCAAGAATCGACAGACTTCCTTAAAAGAGTCAGGAACCAGAGGCTGGGGACAGAGCTTCCAACTCCCAAGGGCTCTAGGCTCCCTGTGCACGCTCCTGGTGTGCCACTCTGCCTCCCTGCTTCCCTCCAGATGGGGCTGTGGACTAATCCTTCAGGGAAACAGGAAGGGCAGAGGTTAAGACAGCATCCCAACCCACAAGTACACTGAGGACATTTTTCCCAGGCTATGAAGTGGATGGCACTAGCTTTAAAGGAAGGGAACACCAGCCTGGACTCTTGGGCTCAAGGACTCAGAAAAGTGAAGCAAATTGCCTGAGGCTACAAAGCAGCAAATAGGAAGGCCCAGGTGGCAACCTAGGAGGGCCACACACCAAAATCCACGCTCCCACCCCCTCCAGATTTCACCTACCAATTCTTACTGCCTAAATTATAGAAAGATATTTGTGACCATGGGTAATAGAAATAATGAAATAAGACCCCTTCCCCCACAAAAAGGGCTATTCATATCCACAATCTTCACTGAAATGTGGTCCTATATGACAGAGAGGCAGCTCAGCTCTATGTCCCGGCAGCTGAGCCCCCACAGATTGGAGGATGCATGTTGGGCTGCAGGTGCTGGGGAATCTGAACTGCTCTGTATGGTGGGAGAGAGATGGTCGCTGGGCCATCCAGGATAAAGAATAAGAGGGAAGGAAGAGTTGGAAAAGCAGAAGCAAAATTGGCTACAGGGCCCACAGTGATGGGGCATCAGTGTGTATTTTATCAATAGCAACAGTGATGCTGACAGTGCCTATGAGGTCTGTTAGTGAAGCTCCCAACCAAGTTTCCCCTTCAATGAAGTCTCCATGGTTTCCTAAGCTTTGGTTTTTTTGTTTTGGGTATTTATTTATTTATTTATTTATTTATTTATTTATTTATTTATTTTTGAGACGGAGTCTCACTTTGTCACCCTTGGTAGAGTGCCGTGGCATCATAGCTCACAGCAACTTCAAACTCTTGGGCTCAAGCAATTTTTCTTGCCTCAGCCTCACAAGTAACTGGGACTAAAGGTGCCTGCCACAACCCCCGGCTATTTTTTTTTTAAGAGACAGAATCTCGCTCTTGCTCAGGGTGGTCTCGAACTCCTAAGCTCAGACAATCCACTGGCCTCGGCCTCCCAGAATGCTCCCTAAGGCTTTGTATGATAGGTTCTTTGAGAGGAACTTGTACTGGCCATGGTCTAGGTGAAAGAAGTCCACGTCCATCCAGACCCAGGCAGCAATCCATACACTTGGGATTCAATATTCAAAACCAGTCAACAGACATCTCAGAGGGACATCAGGGTGATGAAGAGGAAGAAGCAGGGAAGAAGAGGAAGAGCAGGAATGAGTGCAACTGTCTGCTGAGCATGGATTACTTTCCAGCCAGTGTTAGGTAAGGATTTAAATTCACTGTCACATGAATCCTCCCAGTAACCCCATGGAGCAGGTACTGTTATCACTATTTTACAGGTGTGATAACAAGGACTGAAAGATGTTAAGCCCATATGTACATAGCCCAGCTCTGCCTGCACCATAACATGCTGTTAACCATGATGCCACCCAATCTCCCCAAAGACAAGGTTCCTTTCTGTTCCTTTCTGGAGCGTTCTAGACAACCAGGGATCCTATCCAAGATGCTCAACTTCACCCCATCCCAACTGATTATCATTATCATCACTTTTCCCAAGGCTGCCTCTACAGGAGTTTTATTTCCATGGTACCACCAGAGTCCTGGTCCCCAGTGACACTTAAGCCACTATCAAAGCTCTAGTGACAAGTCAGTTCCCAAAATGCCTTCATAAGCCTAGGGGGCTTACTACAGACAGGGCCAGGGACAGCTACTTCTAAGAGCATGGAGTTCTGCCAGAGGAAACGTGGATGAGGTGCAGACTAGCCCAACTGGAACCTTGTGATCAAGAGCGCTCTATCTGCACAGTCATGCTCTGGCACTGGACACCTCATGTGGGTTGTCTGTGGAGTATGGCACCTCAACCTCAATGTGTGCAAAGCCACATTCTGCATGGATCTGTAACTTCCATATCACCGGCTTTCCTCAGCCAGTCTCCACTGCCAGGCCAGGCACTCAGGAGATATCCATCTCTCACAACGTCCACATCTGACCTGGCTCCAAGGCCTGTAGTGCCCAGAGATGCCCGCTTTCATGTGGGTCACCCTCTTCCACTGCATCTTCATCACAGACCACATCACCCTTCACCTAGACCATGGAAGAGTCTCTGAACTGCTCTTTATGAGAGGTACATTCTCCACAGAGCAATACTTATAAGCTACGCAAAGCCATGAAAGTTCTCCCCTGCTGGAAACATTCCACTGCCTTTCTGTTATTATCAGGGTACGATCCAAACTGCCTTACCTGACAGACAAGTGTCTTCCTGCCCTGACCTCTCACTGGTTCTCCAGCTCACCTATGACACTAGCTTTTCTTCAGTGAGACCCATACACAATAAAACATTTTCATTTTATTCTTTGCCCTCCCTGTCTTACTCTCTTTCCTCTCAGGCCTTGGTCTGTGCTGCTCCTTCTGCACAACACACCCCGCCAGCCCTCCTCCTGACCAACTCCAGCTCATTCCCCAGGCTGTGGCTTACACACAAGACAAGCTTTCCTGAACCTCCTGACCACCCAGACTACACTGGGTGCTTCCATGGCACATGTGATTACCCCACCGCCCTCACCATTCTTTGTCAAATTGCTAATTGAGCTGCCTATCTTCCCTCCAATGCCTATTTTGTTCACCTTTGTATGTCTAGCTCCTCTTAAGTTCCTGGCCATGGGGGGTGTTGAGTAAGTAATTATTGGCTGAATGAGCGTTATCCTTTACTAACTAGTGGGAAGTAAAGTGCTTTTGAAAAAGTTTCCCAGAAAGTGGAAGTTTAACTCTTTAGATACAGGTAACTTTTCACTCAGTGGGTTGATGAAAATTTACAGAACAAATACTGTGTGCCCAGCACCTTGCCAAGGATTTGAGAGACCAAGACACACTAGATGTGGTACCTGCCCTCGGGTCCCCAAAACCTTTGAGATCCACTGAAAGTTCCAGGATCCCTCCCCATAAAATATGAACAATAAAGGTATGTGAAATTTGGCACAAAATTTACCTTAACATTAAATATAAATGAAAATGTTTTTCAGAAATTATTTTTCCCCCTTTCCTACTCTCACTTCCTCTCTCTTTCTTTCATGTACAAAAGTTAATTTCCTAAAATGAATCAAAAGAAATCCAGATTATGCCAATAAGATCAAAATGCAAACTACAATGTGGAGCCTGGTATAGCCTGGCACAAGAGAAGCAGTTGCTGGGACTGCTGTGGGGAACATGGAGTCAGACCACCTGAGTTTGCATCTGACTCCATACTAACTACCCCTCTGAATGGGGTTGTTCTATGAACCTCCCTGGGCTTGTCTCCTCATTTGAAAATGATGGAGCTGGAACATGTTCTCCTTAGCAAAGTATCTCTAGAATGGAAGAAAAAGTATCCAATGTATACACCCCTAATATGAAGCAAATTTATATCTTTCAAGCGAAGGCTACAACCCACTTATTGCACAATAAGATGGGGA
>CAUYRH010015749.1:0-12787 GCA_963574655.1 Perodicticus potto | reverse complement strand
TTTCTTCTGAATTCCATTTGCCTGAAAAATTGTCTTTCAATCCTTAACTCGGAGTTTTAATTTGTCTTTTGAAGCTAGGTGTGTTTCCTGCAGACAGCAAATGGATGGCTTGTGTTTTTTAATCCAGTCAGCCAATCTATGACTCTTCAGTGGGGAATTCAAGCCATTAACATTTATTGAGATAATTGATAAGTGTGATAGTGTTCTATTCATCTTATTTTGTGAGAGTCCATTGCTTAGTTTTATCTTTTGCATCAGTGTGGAAGTTAGGTTCTGTCCTTTAATGTCTGAGTTCTTACTTTGCTGTTGATCCATTGTGGTGGTCAGTGTGTAGAACAGGTTGAAGTATTTCCTGTAGAGCTGGTCTTGTTCTGGCGAACTTCCTCAATGTTTGTATATCAGTAAATGATTTGATTTCTCTGTCAATTTTAAAGCTTAGCTTTGCAGGATATAGAATTCTGGCTGGAGATTGTTCTTTTTAAGTAAATTAAAGGTAGATGACCATTGTCTTCTTGCTTGGAAAGCTTCATTTGAGAAGTCTGCAGTCACCCTGATAGATTTGCCCCTGTAGGTCAACTGGTGCTTATTCCTGGCAGCTTGAAGAATCTTTTCTTTTGTCTTGACTTTGGACAGGTTCATCGCAATGTGTCGAGCTTTGGGAAGCTCTATTAGAGTTGAGGTGACCTGGGGTCCGATATCCCTCTGAAAGGAGAGTGTCAGAATCTTTGGTGATATTTGGGAAATTTTCATTTATAATATTCTCTAGTATGGCTTCCATTCCCCTGGGGCATTCTTCTTCCCCTTCTAGGGCACCTATATCTCGATTGTTTGAACACTTCATAGAGTCCCATAATTCTGTCAGCGAACGTTCTGCTTTCTCTCTCTTCTTTTCTGCCTCTTTAACTATCTGAGTTATCTCAAGAGCTTTGTCCTCTACCTCTGAGATTCTTTCTTCTGCATGCTCTAATCTTTTGTTGATACTTTCTATTGCATCTTTATGTTCCCTAATTGACTGCTTCAGTTCCTTTAGCTCTGCTATATCCTTTTTATATTCTTCATATCATTCATCTCTTAATTGATTCTGTTTTTGGATTTCCTTCTGGTTATTTTCCACTTTATCAGCAGTTTCCTTCATTGTTTCCTTCATTTCCTTGATTATTTTCATCATCTGTATTCTAAATTCCCTTTCTGTCATTTCTACCATTTCCTTATAGGTGGAATCCTCTGCAGTATCTACCTTACAGCTCCTTGTGGAGGTTGCTCTGGACTGGTGTTTCATGATGCCAGGAGTTTTCTGCTGATTCTTCCTCATGAGTGATTTTTTTAAAATCTGTTTCCTTGCCCTAATTTTCCTTTCACTTCCTCCTGCTCTTTAAGTTGCCATGCCTCTGGACTAGGGTTTTGATGAGTCCTTTTGGTACAGGACCAGAAGGATAGGAAGACTGAAGAAAAAGGAGGGAAAAAAGAAAGAAAGAAAGAAAAATAAAGAAAAGGAACGGGGAACGTAGAGGGGTGGGTAGACGTGACTATTGACAAAAAGAAGAGAAAGAGGGGGACAGGAGCAATTTAGGTGTACAGTAGGGTACTTTGACCCAAGCTTAAGAACCCCCAACCTCTGGGGGTGCCAGGTTGGGTAGTTAGGTCAGCAGCTCTTTGCCAGCCTGTTTGGCACAGTACCTCACCTCCACCAAATAGAGAGGAAAGACAAAAATGCAATAAATCAAACCAAAACAAGCAAACCAAAAATTTTACAGGATAAAATTGGGGGGAAACCAAATAATAGGGGTAGAAACACTAGCAAAAATGAAGTTCTAATTGTTGAAAAAGGCAACAATGGAAATTATATTTAAACTAGAAAAATGAAGAAATAAAAGAAAGAAAAAAAAGAAAAGAAAAATCTATAGGGAAAATGTTGAAATTAAAAACAACAAAACAAAACAAAACAGCTCGGTGCCTGTGGCTCAAGGGGCTAAGGCACCAGCCATGTACACTTAAGCTGGCAGGTTCGAATCCAGCCTGGGCCTGCCAAACAACAATGACGGCTGCAACCAAAAAAATGGCCTGGCGTTGTGGTGGGCGCCTGTAGTCCCAGCTACTTGGGAGGCAGAGGCAGGTGACTCACTTGAGCCCAGGAATTGGAGGTTGCTGTGAGCTGTAATGCCACAGCACTCTATCCTGGGTGACAGCTTGAGGCTCTGTCTCAAAAAAAAAAAGAAAAACAAAACAAAACAACACAAAACAAAACCAAACCAAAACAAAGCAGTATATGTATCTTGCTGAATATTGTCTGGACAACAGGTGATCTTCTGGGGTATGATATGTTAATCACAATGCTGATACGGCTGTACAAAATAGAGACTGGAGGCCTCTAATGATTTCTCAAACCCCGCAGGGTGGAGAGCTTAAATCCAAAGCATCCATTCTTTTAAAGAGCTTGTGACCAATGACAACTCCTGCACTCAAAAATAAATAAATAGGGCGGCGCCTGTGGCTCAAAGGAGTAGGGCGCTGGCCCCATATGGCATAGGTGGCGGATTCAAACCCAGCCCTGGCCAAAAACTGCAATAAATAAATAAATAAATAACAGAGCAGGTGTTGATAAGAGCCAGGAAGAAAACCAACATAAAGATGGGGAGGATGAAGAAGGAAAAGGAGGCTGCTGTTTGCACATCCTTGAGCAGAGACCCAAGGAGGGAGGAAGCCGCAGGGAATGGATTGAGGGGACAGCAAGTGCAGCGGCCCAATGTGGAAGGCATAGGCACGCGAAGAGCAGCAAGGAGATCTGAGTGCTTGAGAAAGTGAGCAAGAGCGAGAGAGTAGTAGCTTTTATTTTTATTTTTATTTTTTTATTTTATTTATTTTTTAAGACAGAGTCTTAAGCTGTCACCCTTGGTAGAGTGCTGTAGAGTCATAGTTCATAGCAACCTCAAACTCTTGGGCCCAAGCAATTCTCTTGCCTCAGCCTCCCAAGAAGCTGGGACTACAGGCGCCTGCCATAACGCTTGGCTATTTTTTGTTGTTGTTGTTGTTGCAGTTTTCATTGTTGTTTTAGCTGGCCCAGGCTGGGTTCATACCCACCAGCCTCTGTGTATGTGGCCGGCGCCCTACCCACTGAGCTACAGGAGCCGCCAGAGTAGTAGCTTTTAATGTAATTTGGTACCATTGGTTATGGGGTAATGACACTCTATGTCTCTCACACTTGTGAGAAGGACTAACTTCTGGGTTTCTCTCATACTTCATGCAGACAATCTCATTTAAATCTCTCAATGACCATGGAATGATTATGATTAACTTCCTTTGGAAAAAGGGAATTTGTGATATTGTGATATAATAATATGTATTTGGTCTCTGCTCTGGGTCTTGACTAAAACCCTATAGAAAGGAGTACTAGGAAATCTTTTGTTCTAATATTCTGTCTTTGACCTTGGTTCTTCATACGGAGCTCTAAAATCCCTGGAACTCCTGGATGATAAGAGCATCTTTTGTTCTAATAAGAGGACTCTTGATGGGCTTCTGGGTAGCCTTAAGTTGGGGGCTGGTTGTCAGGGGAACCAACCATGTGACTAGAGGGTGGGAACTTTCAGCCCCACCTTCTGACCCCTGGAGAGGGGAGAGGAGCTGCAAAGGTCATGTTGACCGTCAGTGGCCAATGATGTAATCAATCATGCTTACATTAATGAAGCCTCCATAAAATTGCCAAAGGAGAGTGTTCAGAGGGTTTCCTGATTGCTGAACACGTGGAAGTTCCAGGAGGGTGGCACCCCGAGAAGGGCATAGGAGCTCCACTGCCTCCCACATGGCTTGCTCTGTGTATCTCTTCATCTGGCTGTTCATCTGTACCCTTTGTCTTTTCTTTTTTTTGTTTTTGTAGAGATAGAGTCTCACTTTATTGCCCTCGGTAGAGTGCTGTGGTGTCACACAGCTCACAGCAACCTCCAACTCCTGGGCTTGGGCGATTCTCTTGCCTCAGCCTCCCGAATAGCTGGGACTACAGGCACCTGCCACAACGCCCGGCTATTTTTCTGTTTTTTGCAGTTCGGGCCAAGGCCGGGTTTGAACCCGCCACCTTCGGTATATGGGGCTGGCGCCCTACTCAATGAGCCACAGACGCCACCCCCTTTGTCTTTTCTTGTAGAAAGGAGAGTTTTACAGCATTGCCCTTGCTGGTCCCAAGCTCCTGGCCTTAAGTGATCCTCCCACATCTGTCTCCCAAAGTGCTAAGATAACAGGCATGAGCCACCATACCCAGCCAGTCTGTACCTTTAGTAATACTGAAACCACCCTGTACAAATTAATAAAGGAGTGTAAGGCAAGAACTGTGGTAAGGGCCTAGTTTGTTTTCCTGTTAATGGAATTACATAGCTGGTGGTCATAAAGATTCTTAACTTTCCCTATTGATAATATCACCCTTGTGCAACCAAAAGCTAGTTTCTGCGATGTCTCCCAGGCGCTGCATTCTGGTGGAACAGCTGACCTACCCAGACCAGTGGCCCAAATTGGGAACTGACTCAACCAGTATTGCAACTCCCACCCAAGAACTGACTCAGCAAAGAAGACAACTTCTATCCCCCTGTGGTTCCTCCCCAAACCAATCAGCAGACCCAATTGCCTGGTGCTACTCCTTTGCTTGCCAAACTATCTGTATATTTATTTATTTATTTATTTATTTATTTATTTATTAAATCAAAAAGAGGTAGATCATGTATACATTAATGCATTTAGGAGGTACCAAGGGTACATGTCAAACTATCTTCATTTATTTTTTTATTTTTTAAGGCAGTGTCTCACTATGTCACCCTCGGTAGAGTGCCGTTGTGTCACAGCTCACAGCAACCTCCAACTCCTGGGCTTAGGAGATTCTTCTGCCTCAGCCTCCCGAGTAGCTGGGACTACAGGCGCCCGCCACAACGCTTAGCTATTTTTTGTTGTGGTTTGGCTGGGGCTGGGTTTGAACCCACCACCCTCAGTATGTGGGGCAGGCGCCCTACTCACTGAGCCACAGGCGCCACCCTCAAACTATCTTTAAAAACCCTTTCTCCCAAATTTTTGGGGAGACAGACTTGAGAACTTCCATTGCCTGTGGTATTAAACCCTTTCTCTGCTGTAATCCTGCTTCTCAGTGCCGCGCCTTCTTCTTGAGCAGCGAAGCTGGTTGGGCTGTAACAATACCCCTTATAATAAATGGGCAAACCTAACATTTCCCCAAGTTTTGTGAACTGCTCTAGCAAATTTATCAAATCCAAGGAGGAGGCCGTGGGTCAGTCAGAAGCACAGATCACAACTGGGGATTATGTTGGCACCCGGAGCGGGGAGAAGTTTTGTGAGATGGGGGCTTCAGTCTCTGGGGTCTGACGCTAACTTTAGGTAGATTTTGTCAGATTTGAATTGGATTAAAGGACATACAGCTGTGTCCACTAGAGAACTGTTGTCGGTGGGGAGAACTCTCTGCACATTTTAGATCTAGAATTGTTTGTGTTGAGTGTGAGAGTAGAAAGGAAGAAAAACTGTTATTTTTTTCTGTTAGAAGGTTATTTATACTATTTTGATGAAAATATCAAAACCTCATTGTTTTGATAAGGACACGGAGGCGACTTGCATGAGGTCACTTGGGGAGTAGGCCGTGGTGCTGGCTTTGCAGCCCAGGGACCCCACCTACACTACGTCCTCACTGTGTTGCACAAGGCACTTTCTTGAAACAAAAAGAAGAAAAAGGGAGGACAGTTGGATTGAACAGAAATTCAGCCTGGCCCACGCTGAAGAGCAAATGACTTTTCTGCAGCTGCAGGAGCTTTGGAGGAGCTCGGGAGGGGCTGGCTGATTGTCCTGTTTTGACTTTCAAGGAGGTCAATTATCCCAGAAAATTGTCTCCACTCTGCGAATAGCAAATCCGCTGTGTGCAGTGGTGCCAGGCAGGCCACGCTGGCCAACAGCCTCTGAGCCACCGCCCTATAGGCTGTTCCCCATTTGGGGCCAGAGGGGCTGGGAAGCTTCTGGGCTGCCTGAGTTTAGGACAGGGTATGGAAGCTCCCGGAAGGGCTGCTGAAGGTATGGGCTGAGCCCCCTTCCAAACCAGGCAGCCAGGCCATGCTGGGGAGGGGCTGGGGAGTCCTGTTTTGCCCTGCTGCTATTTCCAATTATTGTTTAAAATCCTTATCAAAATAAAACATGTACATAATTTAAATAATGAAAGAATATATGTGGTAGCTCACACCTGTAATCCCAGCACTCTGGGAGGCCGAGGCGGGTGGATTCCTTGAACTCAGGAGTTCGAGACCAGCCTTAGCAAGAGTGAGACCCCATCTCTAAAAATAGCCAGATGTTGTGGCACGTACCTGCAATCCCAGCTACTTGGGAGGTTTAGGCAAGAGAAGAGAATCACTTGAGCCCAATAGTTTGAGGTTGCTGTGAGGTGTAATGTCACAGCACTCTACTGAGGACAACATAGTGAGAAACTCTGTCTCAAAAAAAACCCAAAAGGGATATTATTTCTCAAAGTTCCAGCCATAGCAGCCTTCCTTCTGTTACACACCCAGCTGGCCCTGCCTCAGGGCCATTGCATGGATGTTCTGCTGCCTGAGAACCTCTCCTACCTCCTCACCCAGCTCCCAGCAGCTCAGCAGGCGCCCACTTCCCACCACTGTGTGTGTGTCCTGTCCATTATTTCCTTCACCTGGCAGGCTGAGACAACCATGTTTAGCTGTCTCTGTTCCTTTGCTTCTCTTCCAAGGAAACCAGGCTTGAGAGGGAAGGACAGGCCTGCCGGCTCACTGTGGAGTCTGCCTGAGGTGGAGTCACTTCTCACTGAACATTCGTTAAAGGAAACAATGACGGGGTAAGGGAGGGCCAGACAGAGCCACAGCCAGCCTTGGCCACTGCTCTCTTTCTCTGCTGCTGCCAAACCAGGCCCACATATAGCAGCTACTCTTCTAGGGGAGCAGAGGTGAGGAGGAGAGGGACGCTGAATAACTCCTTCCAGAAGCCCCAGCCCACCTTGGCTCAGATGCCAGCAGGTGGTCAGAGAAGGTTGCTGGTTCCACCAGCCTGGGTGAGGGATCCTCAGCACCTTGACCTCATGATGGCAGGACCTTGGGATCAGGAACACAAACAACTCTGATGTCACACACATCTGCACTGGGATTTCGGTCTATGGGTAGATCATTTACCATCTCTGATCCTCGGTTTCTTCACCTATACAGTGGGAGTCCTCTTGCCTATGCTGTGGAAGTTAATATTCAGATAACCTGTTTTGTCTCGGCTTGGCAGTTAAGGCCTAAAGCTGAGGACAAACGTCATTACGTGTCCCATGTAGTAAAGAGAGGAGAGTCTGTGTGAATAGTATAGGAAGATCAGGAATACCAGCAAGGATGGGGAACCTGGCATCTTGTTCACTGGCTGGATGTTGGCTGAGCTGGAGAAGCTAAAGGCCCACACTGGGGCCCTACAAGAGAGGTGTGGGCCGAGAGTGTCCTTGGAGACTGCGGAAGGGAGTAATGCATTTTTATTTTCAGTCTCTCTTCCCCATTGTGGGCTAGAAGATGAGGAAGTATATCAGCTACCTATGGCCATGATAATGCTGCATAACAAAGAACCACAAAAATCTCAGCAGCACACAACATGTATCTGTTTAGCTCAGGAATCTGCAGCTGACTGCAGTTGGATAATCTAGCATGTCCCATAGTTTGGCTGGGACAGCTTTGCTGATCTTGACTGGATCCCTCTTCTACACAGGGCAGTGTTTTTCAACCTTTTTTATCTCATGGTACACTTGAATCTATAGTTAAACTTCCACAGCACACTTAAATTATGTTGATCAAAAGAAAAAAGTTAAAAAAATATACTTATTGGCTTTGAACTTCTTTCAAAAATAATTCATTTAGTGGTCTTTACAAATTTTTGCAGCACACCAGTTGAAAATCACTGGTCTAGGGGATGGCTAAGGCCTGCTAACTTCAACTTAGTTTGCTCACCTATCTGGGGTGCTCTCCATGGGCTCAGCAAGGCCACTGGGCCAGCCTTGGCAGCTCTTATGGGTGTCTACAGCTGGCTGGTGTTGGAGCAAAAGGAAAACTTCCCCTTAACCCTCAGGAAGTCTGCTGAAAAATCAACTCACAATAAAACAGATTAATATGAGAAATTTATTTATTTTGCCATGTATACATAGGAGGCTTCAGAATGAAAATTCAAAGATATAGAAGAAATTTTTTTTAAGCTAAAGTTCAACAGCGCACATCCAGCCATGTAGAAATATAGTTAGACAAAAAGGGTATGATCTGATGTCAACAGACTGAGCGGGGAAACCTAGTAAAGCTTGTTTGTCTTGTTCATGGCCTCTCTGAGCTGCTTTCCTTCCTTCTGGGTGTGGGGCAGGACCCTTTCTTTTCTTTTCTTTCTTTTTTTTTTTTTTTGAGACAGACCCTCAAGCTGTCACCCTGGGTGGAGTGCTGTGGCATCACAGCTCACAGCAACCTCCAACTCCTGGGCTTAAGCAAGTCTCCTGCCTCCACCTCCCAAGTAGCTGGGACTACAGGCGCCCGCCACAATGCCTGGCCATTTCTTGGTTGCAGCCGTCATTGTTGTTTGGCGGGCCTGGGCTGGATTCGAACCCATCAGCTCAGGTGTACGTGGCTGGCGCCTTAGCCACTTGAGCCACAGGCGCCGAGCCAGGACCCTTTCTTGAATGGGGTCTTATGGCCTGCAGTCAAGCAAGGTAGGTCAGTTAATTACTTTATGGAAGTTTTCACACGAGATACTTTTGGGCTTTGTGGCTGCAGAGAATGGGTCCTAGACTCTACGGCATGGGGGTATGGGACTGAGCAGAAGGTCAGAACAACTTTTGCTTCTGAGGCCCTCATTTTTTGAGTGCCATTTTCTCAACCCCATCTCTGGTATTGGTGGGTTTCGGCTGGCCTAGGCTGGGTGGCTCAGCTCTCTCTTCTCTGTGTGTCCTTCATCCACCCACTGGGACCAGTGGGATGGTCCAGGCACATCCTTCTGATGACAATGGCAGAGGGGCAAGAAGACAAGCATGAAGCCTCAGAAGGCCTAGAATCAAACCTGTCACGCTTACCTTACTCTGTATGCCATGTGGCTAAACCCAAGGCCAAGGGCCAGGGAGATACGATACTCCTCTGAGTTGCAAATCACAGGCACTAGGAGTGGTAGAGTCTGGGTCAGTGACTCCCTGCTGCAGAGAGCTGGACTCTCGGAGTTTCAGGATAGACTTGGGAACCAGGACACTGGTGGCATTTCTGGCCAGAGGTCTCTAAAGGTGGAAGGCCCACTACAGAGGCTCAGACCACAGGTGTTCTCCATGAGAAGGCCCTGTGGGGGTGGGTACCTGGGGGAGGAGGTGAGATCACGCTTTTTCTCTGTGGCCCTCAGAGGGTAGGTTAGGACTCCCTCTGTCCCCACAGAGGTTAAACAAAGAAAGGGAACCACAGGACTGCTCCAGGAACAATGGAACCAAAACAGTGTGGACTCTACCCAGAAAAAATCCTGAAGGACTGAACCATCAGGGAGCAGGGAGGAAGATAATGGCTATTTCAGTGCCAAAGGGCCCCAGGGTGAAACTGGCCTCTGCTCCAGGGAAAACCATGCTCGTGACATGCAGGGACCCATCCCATCAGCAGGGACCTCCACATCTGCAGAGACCCCTCTTATCGGCAGGAACCCCCCACCATTTGCAGGGAGCTCCACGCAGCCTTTCCCAGAGCTCCTCCCTGCCTCCAACCCCTAGAAGCCGCTAATACGTGAGAGACGGGCGGGGAAGGTGCTGAAGAGCAGGCCACACCCACACAACCCTCTCTAGCATCCGTACCTGGCTCTGGGCTGCGGGGTGGGGGAGCCCTGCACCCCCTTGGACAATGAGGTGTGCACACAGCAGGCCTGGCCTCAGCCCAGAAGTGAGGCTGCCCCAGCAGCTAGAAGGGACGATGAGCTGGGTAGTCAGGACAAGCAGCCACCGGGGGACACGGTGAAGTTGAGGGTGGTTACTTGAATAATAAAAGTGGTACAATAATGGTAACATTAGCAGCTCACACGCAAACGCTGCACCCTGTGTACCAGCCATAGTTCTCAGAGCTTTAGATTTAACAACTCTTTCCATCTTCATAACATCCCTGAGATGTTATAATTTTTTATTAATTACTATAATACACAGTCCTAGACATACAATGTTCAACTTGACGATTTCTTGACTTTACGATGGCACAAAAGCCACGTGTATTCAGTAGAAATCTCACTTGGAGTACCCATACAGCCATTCTGGTTTTCACTTCCAATACAGTGTTCAATAAACTACATGAGATAGTTAATACTTTATTATGAAATAGGCTTTGTGCTAGATTAGTTTGCCCAACTGTAGGCTAATGTAAGTGTTCTGAGCTCATTTAAGGTATGAGGTTTGCCTATAGTCCCAGTTATTCGGGAGGCTAAACCAAGAGGATCGCTTGAGCCCAGGAGTTTGAGGTTACTGTGAGCTATTATGATGCCACAGGACTCTACTAATCATGACAGAGACTCTGTCTCAAAAAAAAAAAAAACAACAGGTATGCTGTTTGGCAGGTTAGGTGTATTAAATGGTATTTTCTTTTTCTTTTCTTTTTTTTTTTGAGACAGAGTCTAACTATGTCTCCCTTGGTACAGTGCTATGGTGTCACAGCTCACAGAAACCTCCAACTCTTGGGCTTAAGTGAGTCTCTTGCCTCAGCATCCCAAGTAGCTGGGACTACAGGTGCCCACCACAACGCCTGGCTAATTAAATGATATTTTCAATTTATGCTGGGTTTATCAGAAGTCATGTAACTCCACTGTAAGTCAAGGAGTACCTATTATTAGCTTCATTTTATTATTTTTATTTATTTATTTTTTGAGATAGTTTTCACTTTGTCACCCTCCTTAGAGTGCCATGGGTTCGTAGCTCAAAGCAATCTCAAACTCTTGAGCTCCAGCAATCCTCTTGCCTTAGACTCCCGAGTAGTGCCCATCACAATGCTCACCTATTTTTTAGAGACAGGGTCTCAGTCTTGTTCAGGCTGGTCTCGAACTCCTGAACTCAAACAGTCCACTCACCTTGCCCTCCCAGAGTGCTAGGATTACAGCAGTGACCCACCCCGCCTATTATCTTCATTTTAAAGATGAGGAAACTGAGGCTGAGGGTTCAGTAACTTACCCAAAGTCACCCAGCAAGAGACAAAAACTCAGGATTTGACCCCAGGCTGGCAGGATTCCAAATGTGGAGCTGTCCTTATTTTTTAAGAAATGGAACCATTTCATGTTTCTACCCCAGTGAGTTAAATGCCCGCAACAAACCAGCCACTCAGTAGATGCTCAAGAAGTAAAAGAATCTCCCGTGCCTTTCCTCCCTCCAGTCTGGGCCACCACAGCTGCCCAGCTCTACTACCCACCCCACCCCATGGCCATGGTGACCCAAGATCCTCTGTACGCATATCTGACTAGTCCTGATCTGTAAGTCAAGGCAGGGTGTGTCAACAGCTCTCCCGGAAATGACTTCGTGGGAGAACAGGGCAGATCTGGAGGCAGGAGGCAGCCACAGAGGCAGCCCAGGGAAGCTCATGGCCCATCCCAGGACTCCCAGGGCCAGCACTGCAGGTGTGGGGTGCTCAGGGGGCCCCATCCTCATCAGATGCAGCAGGAGTGCGCTGACCATCAAGCCACCCTGTGGACGTACAAACTCGCATCCTTCTCCCCACTCTGGTGTGCTGCTGCAGAGGTCCCAGGCCATCTCTGAGCATCTGAGCCTCTGCCTCTAAAAGTGAGAATGACAATCCACCTGTCACAGATGACAACATCTGGGGAATGTAGGACGGACTTGGGGGGATGCCAAGAAGTCAGCACTGGGGCCCCAGCCTGGGACGGTCTCACCTCCACACCTGGCCAAGGTCACAGGCAGGGCCCTGTTTAGGACATCAAGACTAGAGGCAGGTGGCAGGCACACAGCTCCTCATGCTGCCGCTCTGAGCCTGGTTCTCTAAGGCTCCTTGGAGCAGCCTGTTCTCCAATAAAGTCCTAAGCTGCCCCAGGGGGCTGCACACAGCACTGAAAGGGGAGAGATTATTCCGACCTGGTCATGGACACGCCCTCTCTCTCCCCAGGAACAACTCCCTTGGTTCTCCCCAGCGGGCAGCAGGACACAAACTACTGTCCCTTCAGGAAGGCAAGTCCAAAACTTCCCTTAGGAGGCAGGAGGTCAAGGGGAGAGAGAAGGCAGAGCAAGGAGGAAAAAGACCAGACCTGAGGGAAGAGAAGAGAAGGGAGGGGTATCATAGAGGGCAGGGCTACCATCCATCACCATGCCTGAGCTGCTTAAATGTTCTACTCTGACAGGGTAGGTGGGGCTCGGGGGCCAATGACAACTTTAATTAATCTCACTTGTCCTAATGGGTGCTGTAAAGACCAGGTGTCACAGAGGCTGGGTGTGTGGCCTGTAGACACGCTTGGCCTCAGAGACAGAATTGAGTCCATTTTGGATATTCAGTCCTGAGGATGCCACAGCCTTTTTATCTGAGGACCTGAAGTCCAAAACAAGGGCCAGAGGGCCCTCCCTCAACCCCACAGACACACAAGATTCCTCCTTTGGAGTATCTTGGGAAAGAGGAGGAGTGATGAGGGAGAAGGAAGACCTCTGGAGACCCAACAGTTTTAATGGAGAGTTTGACTAAACCACAGGACAGCTGGGCAGGTTGTTGACTGTCCAAGACAGCCTGGTTTAGGGAAGTGGGGTTGCTAAAGTCAACTGAAACCTTGTCCACTTACCTGGTGCAGCAGC